>CACVCL010030164.1:0-54700 GCA_902729485.2 Mus minutoides
AAAACAACGAATTTATGACATTGAAGATTTATTAACATTATCACATATTGTATATGATGGGGCGATATGCACATACCATGGCATGTTTGTGGAGTTCAGAGGACAGCTTCATGAGTCATTTTCTTCTTTTACCTCTAAGGAGATTCTGAGTATTGAACTCAGGTCATCAGGCTTTTACACACAAGTGTTTTATCACCGAGCCACCTCATTGGCCTCATTATGACAATCTATGCATGTCAATCATTGTCCCGGGCTTTTATTCGTGCCTGCATTGTCTGCTCCTACTTCTTTCCACCTGAAGGTCTTTGGATTCTTCTATTCAGGTTTCTCAAATTATTTACTCTCTCTTAGAGTGCTGTGCCAGGGTTTGATGTTGGCTTTCTTGTAAAAATGATTGATCTAAAAAAAAAAAAATTCCCATTTTGTCAGCAGTGATAGTCAACACCAAGTGATACAGAAGAATTTCACCAATAATTTGAAGGAAAATAACTGTATTCTAAGTTCCAGAATGTCAGCAGCAGCATCCTTCTCTTAGGTCTAGAGCTCTACAACACTCTGGCTCCCTGCGGTCCTTCCACATACTCCATGCAGAAGAGACCTGGTTTCTAGGGATGCTGGAAAGATAGGCGCATCCTTTATGTAACACTCACTGTGGACATTTGATGCTCAGGGGCTTTGGGGGCCCCACGGCTGGTGAGAAAGGTGGTTGTAACTCACGGTTGGGCAGGACAAGGCTGGTGAGAAAGGTGGCTGTAACTCACGGTTGGGCAGGACAAGGCTGGTGAGAAAGGTGGTTGTAACTCACGGTTGGGCAGGACAAGGCTGGTGAGAAAGGTGGTTGTAACTCACGGTTGGGCAGGACAAGGCTGGTGAGAAAGGTGGTTGTAACTCACGGTTGGGCAGGACAAGGCTGGTGAGAAAGGTGGTTGTAACTCACGGTTGGGCAGGACAGGAGACTTTGATTACCCTTCTTGCTTAAATAGCTTGACCTAACTAACCTTTAATGGCTTGTACTGTCTCCTCCACTGTAACAGTGTTAGGTGCTGGTCTGTTTTAGGTTAAACACTGAAAGACAAGACATCCATATTTAAAATGGTGAATCTGAAAATGCTAAAAATTGAGAGTGATAAGAATTTTTATGCCTTATAGGCTGAGCTTGGCTCTTTTCCTGGATTGACGTGTCTGAGTTTGTGGGCTTAAGAATTACTCTGGTATTTTCAAATATTGCAGTGTTTCACAGATGAGGAATCTTCAGAGAGAAGAACTAGGGCCTCCCATCTCCATGGCAGCCACTGTGGAGATCATTGGCCTCCTGTTCCCTGTGGGACCTTTGTCAGCCTATAATGTTCATATGTGATTTATTAGACTTTGGACCTTGGTTGAGGGTAAGGGATGGCGCTTCCAGTGAAGTGCTTGTCCAGAGCTAGTGAAACACGGGATACAAGTCAAGTCAGTAGGTGGGTATGTATTATTGTAAGTAGTATCTAATAACTCTATTAGTGCTTAATTTGACCCAGCCAGCCCCCCCAGTAATTGAGACTGAGTCCTATTGATTTGCTGCACTCCCCAAGTTTCTTGCTGTTTGAGTCTCAACCAGGCTACTTTTGTTCCATTAGCCTATCCTAAGGATGTACTTCTGGCCACATGGTCAGGGTCCATCTCAGCAGGTAGCCCCTGCCTCTCTGAGTCTTTCTCCTGCTCCCTCTCCAACCCCCAGCCTATTAACCAAAGCCCAACCTACCTGTGTTCTCCCTAGTAATTGGCTGTAGCCACATGCATTTAACCATGCAGAGAAGATTGGGAAACAATTTATACAGCATTACTTGCTATACATGAGAATGTACTCATGGCTGTAAATACATCTTGGAGGTCAGAATTTAGCATTTGTATATACAGCACCTGACCAACCCCTAATAGGTATGGTAATTCCAAAGCTAAACAAACAAAAATATCAGAGTAGCTAGAAGGATGCCATTTGTGGGAGCTGCATGAGCATATGATAGGAATGGGGATTGAAGCTTGAACAGATTTCTGCTTTCACCATCTGAGTTCATGTACACCTAGCCTATGCTGTCCAAAAGCATGGTTTTCAGATATCCTACTATGTTCTTTTTTTTGTTTGTTTGTTTTGTTTTGTTTTGTTTTGTTTTTTACTATTTAAATGTTTTATTTCATGTCTGCCAGGGCTCCGTCCCAGGCTGCTTCATAGGTTCTCGATGGCCTGGTGGGGCCAGTACGGGTACTTTTTCTTGTCCAGCTTGGTTTCTGGGAAGATCTCATTCAAGTCATCACTTGTCATCTGGTCAAAGGGAATTATGTTCCTCATTTTCTCCAGCTGCTTCTCATACTCCTGGATCCTGAGCTGAGATCCAGACACAAACTCGGCACAGTTCTTCACATCCTCCTTCTCCTCCTGGTCCACCAGGGCTGTGTCTTTATCCTCAGGCATAGGAATCTTCAGGGCATTATACTTCTTTTCAAAATCATCCACCAAGCCAGGCTTGGCCACATTGGCCTTGTAGTAAGCCCAGTCGATTGCAGGTGGTTTCTCAGGCAGACTAGCCAACCTGGTGTGGAAGGTCTCATTCCAGGACTTCAGGGCATTTCCAATTGCCTTCTGGTTTGGGGGCATGACCTCCACAAAAGATACCCAGTCAATGGTTTTTAGAGCAAGTTTATACCCAGCCATCTTGGGATACTTCACCGACCCCCGGCGGAGTGCTCACTCCCTACTATGTTCTTTATAGTATCTGTTTTACAAATAATCAAACACAATATAATCCTAGCTGAAATACTGGTTTCTATTACTGAGTCTTGTCCTGGTACCATGCAGACACCGTGCGGACACTGCAGGCTATGTAGGCACTGTGCAGGCACTGTGCAGACACTGTGCAAACACTGTGCAAACACTGTGCAAACATTGTGCAAACACTGTGCAAACACTGTGCGGGCACTGTGCGGGCACCGTACAGGCACTGTGCAAACACTGTGCGGGCACTGTGCAGACACTGTGCGGGCACTGTGCGGGCACTGTGCTTGCCTGTTGCTTCCCACCATCGGCACTTGTGAGATTATGCCTGTGGTCACTCCAGCATTGCAAACATGCTTGTCATACTAACTAGGCACCAGCCTCCATCTGAGGTGGGCAGAAGAACAAGATGTTGTCAGGCCAGGATAGAGCGCTGGTGGCAGGACTGTTCTTCCATAGTTAAGCTTTCATCCTCTCAAATAGAGAGAGAGTGGGGAAAGGCTTTTCTCATCGGCACCTGGAGATTTATCTAATGGTGATCAGTTTTACCCAGGGAATCTCAGAAATCAAAGCATTGTACACTGCTTTTAAAACACTCTTTATTTATTCATGTATTCATTTTTGTGTGTGGTGTATGTGTGAGTGGTTTGTGTGTGCGAGAGAGAGAGAGAAAGAGAGAGAGAGACAGAGAGAGAGAGACAGACAGAGAGAGACAGAGACAGAGAGAGAGAGAGAGAGAGGGAGAGAGAGAGAGAGAGAGAGAGAGAGAGAGAGAGAGAGAGAGAATGAATGTGCAGAGTCCAGAGGAGGATGTTCTGTGTGCAGTTTCATCACTCCATGCCCTAATTCCTTGAGACCAGATTGCTCCCAGGACCTGGACTTGACTGTTTCACACCTGTCTTGCCCGCAAGCCCCAGTGATTTCCCTGTCTCTATGCATTCATTGCTGGGGCTGAAGCATGCATAGCTAGACATGGACTTTTATGTGGTTTCAGGTGTATTGGAATTCCTGTCCTTGTGTATACACCAAGCTCTTTTATCTACTGAGCCATCTCCTCAGCCTCTTTTTCAATATTTTTGGAAGCGTCCTTAAAGTTGTTGCCCCCATACCTGTAATAATCTAATACTTGATTCTTTGCACAATTACTTGATTTTGAGAAAACCCTTTTTATTTTGTTTATGGGAGATAACTGGAGTTGGCAATAGGGCAAGGACTTTCAAAATATAATGAAAATTTCTGTCTCACATCCCAGCTTTTATTGTATGTACATAAACTGTCACCAGAGCAAGATGATCTGCAGCTTCTAAGTGCGGCTCAAAATCCCCCACCCTCAGCCTTCCTCTGTAGTACGGCTACAGCACCACTGCCGCCTAAGCTTTTCATATAAAGGGAATGTGGAACCTCTCACTTTGTACCATTTCCACCACTGCTTCTCTTGATGCTTTAGCAGATTCTGTAGATCTCGCTCTTAGAAAGCATGTTTGGCTTTGTTAGGCCTGCCACGCTGGTGGTCTTATCTGCAGAGTGGGACCCGGGGCATTGTTCTGCAGCCTACAGAACAGCCTCAGTCTTCCATTTTGCTTTAGGGTGTTGGGTGAGTGTCCAGTAAGGCTTCACTATAGTCCCTTGTAAGTCATGAAGCATGTCATTGGTGCACTCCCTTTGTGCTGGAGTAAAGTTGAGCCTACTGTGGATCTGCTACTCATTGTCACTTAGAGAAGGGCCCTCATGTCTGATGTATACGAAAGGAACACACTGGTGAGAACACCATTCTTTCTATGTATGTCACAGTATGACTTAAAAGGAGTAATTTTAATTAAGGTTTTTAGAAGAATTTGTATTCTGTGGCTCTCAGTTTGGAAATGCTAATTCTTTCATCTTTAATGTGAGAGTGACGGGTTAGCTGTTGATAGATACCAGAGCTCCTCTTTCAGCAAGTGTGTTATTTGCAATTAACCTCTATGTGCTTTATCAATGAAGACTATTTAAATTTAATTTTTGTTAATTATGTGTGTGAGAGAGTGAGCGAGTGTGTTTGTGGGGCGGGAGGGGTGCAGAGACAGGGGAGGGAGGGAACACACGCATGTGTGTGTGTGTTCGTGTGTTCAAGAATGACATAAATGGGGCTGTGGAGATGGCTTAGTCAACAAAGTGCTTCGAGCATGAGAACCTGAGTTTGATCCCCAGAAACCACTTAAACAGGAAATCCTGAGTGTAGCCATGCACACATGCAGTCTTAGTGCTCGGATGGGGGGCGGGGGTGTGTGTGGGTGCCTCAGCCGTCCTGGCCAGCCAGCCTGTGCTTCGGCGAGTTCCAGGTCAGTGAGAAAGCTAGTCTAATGAAAAGGTGGGCGGCCTGAGGAATGACACCTCTGGTTTCCACTTATGTGCACACATAAACACTCATGTACTCTCCCCCCACCCCACCCTCACACACAATAATGACAAAAACCAACATTCAATAAGGCAGTCAGCTGCTGACTAATTTTTAAAATCCTCCAGGACTGATTTTTAATTATTATATGTGTTAGGGGCCACCTTTCTTCATCTAGAGTTCCCTTGTCCTACTTTTCTCTTGGGTTGCTATATTCTGAGAGGCTTGCAAAAGCTGCTTATATAGTAGAAACAATAGCCCTTTGTCTGTGTTGCAAATACTTCTCATTACTGTGCCACCTATGGGTTTGCTTTTATCCCTTTAGCTTCTGAGTAATACAAAGTTCAGCCTTATATGTTGTTCTGCCTTTCCCAAATGTCTACCTCTTTGATCCATACAAAATATGGTTTGAGTATTAGAATTGAGATGTAGGCATATAGTCTTAATTTACTATAGGTTAGCCTGCTGTTTTAACCCTAATAAAGACTGATCTTCCACAGATTATCATGTTCTCTGATGTCTGAATATCCACACACCTGGATCTCTTTTGTGCTCTCCTATTTTAAGAGTAACTCTATTTTATTCATTTTAATATTTCATTCATTTAAATCAAGAAGTCAAATTCTTCACCCTTTGAAAAGGAATACTTAGGACAAATGTGGTGGCACATGCCTTTAATTCCAGCACATGGCAGACAGGCAGGTAGATCTCTGAGTTTGAAGCCATCTTTGTCTGTCTATAGAGTAGCTGTTCCTCCTCCTCCCCCTCCTCCCCCTCCTCCCCCTCATCCTCCTCTTCTTCTTCGACTGGATTTTATGGTGGATCCCTGGCTGGCCTAGGATTTGCTATGTAGACCAGGTTGGTCTGGAACTGGAGTCCCACTTGCCTCTGTGCTCCAAGTGCTGGATTAAAGGTCTATACCACCTTTATAAGATTGATTGATGTGCATACTTCTTTAAGAAAAAAATAATGAGGCTTATGGATATAACTCTGTGGTAAAGTACTTGCCTAGTACACACAAACCTTTGGGTTCCAGCCCCTTCACTGTCAAAAGAACAAAAAATTTGTTCTTCCTACTCCTCTGTTTTGCTTTCCCTGCCCCCTAACTTTGTAAAAACAATTGCATTCTTGTTCTTTGCTCTTTATTTAGTAATGAAGGTATTTTAAGACTTTTACTTTTTCTCTGAGAATTCTGCTCCAATCTTCTGGGTAGATTTGTTTTTAGCTTATAACTCTTTCCTGAATTACAACTCCTCAGTTTCATTTCTTCTGATAAAAAGTAATGAGGGTAAAATGATGATGTACAGGCATTTACATGGTAAGCCTAGAGAATCACAGTAGAAGCATGCATAGATGGACAGTCAGTTCATTTTCAGAAATTTGAAGTATCAAATTAGCTTGCTAACAATGAAAAGTATTGATTTTCTCTGCCTTTGATCCTTCTTTTGCATTTGATTTTACAATATGTTAATGTGAATTTCAGGCTGTTGGATGTAGAGGGTCCTACTTTTTACCATTGTCTATATTTTCCTTTTTGACTTCCTTTCCCCCAACTTCCTTAAATGAAAGAAAAGAATAAATTCTGTGCTTATATCAGCTGGCAGGTAGCACACAGGGAAGAAACAAGTCTGTGCTGAGTTTAAAATTCAGGTAGGAGATGAAGAGGGAGAGGCCGGGGATTTTCAGGGTGCGAAGACGAGAGAGCATTGAAGTACATAGACAAAAATACAAAACAGCCAGCCTGCCTGGGGAGATAGAAAGTAAATGAAGTGGAGCCAAAGTTTAGATCCCTGTGAAAGCTAGGGAGAGAATTCTTCATGTGTAAATGCATTGTAAATGCAAATTCTCCAGTGTGTGACCATGCACAAAGCGAGCCTCCTGGCAGAGCATAGAGCTTGCTGCCCGTGATCATTTTCCATGCTTGCTTATGTGGCTATCATACATCCTTGCTCACTTTCCTCAAGAGCTCAGAGAAGTGCACTCTGGTTTACACAGTGGTCTAAGGCACAGTCTTTGAGTTTGCTTTGTGTGTGTAGTCAGACTAGGTGAAGGTTGGAGTGATAATGGGGGTTTATAATGTATAAAGGAGATCATCTGTTACATTGCAGGCCAATCCAGAGATGCTTCCTGTAGTCTCCTCTTCTCTTTTCTGCCTTGTTGTCCCCTCATCCCCCCAAATATAAATATAAGCTTCTTTAAATACATTGAGCAGAAGAGATGGAAGTAGATTAGATATGGATAAATGGCCATATATTTGCACACCTGTTTGCTTGATCCTTAATGTGTGGGATAGTGGTTTATTTAGTAAAAACTAATGAAATAAGTGTAGCTGTCAAGAGCATATTCTAGTACCCAGATATATGTACTAGATCCAGGATGTGTGGATAGCATCGCTGTATCTGGGGAGGTTCACTACTCAGAATGTCACTTGTGATCTAAAATGGGAAATTAGAAAGACTTAGTGTTTTCTGTATAAAATTATACATATATGTGTATGTGTGTGTGCACACACAGATATCTGTGAAATACACACACACATATATATATGTGTGTGTGTGTATATATATATATATATATATATATATATATATATATATACATTTTTTTTATTTCTAGGGGACTCCTTTTCACAGTTCCGATTTGCTGAGGAGAAAGAATGGGATGGTGAAACTTCATGTCCAAAACAGGTAAGACAAGTGTGTCTTGAATGTAGTAGCTCTTCTCAAGGCCAGAGTTCTCAACCTTTCCATTGTTGCAGAGATGAAGTCATGATCTCTGGGAAGTAGCTGTAGTTCATATGCTACAGCTAATATGTTAATACCTGCCCTGGAGAGAAAGTGTACCGGGAACTAGTTGATAAGGTTCTTCCAGCTTGAGTTTATTTGGCATCAGATAAGGTCTCATATATTGAATTGCTCACAACTTCAGGAGGAAGTTAATGGTTATGATTTTAACAAATAGATTACTTTGTTATTTGTTCTTTTTTCTTCTGCTTCTTTTTGCCAACCTTCCCCCCCCTCCTAAATTCCTTTATTAACCTTGTATCTTTCACTTAGTAGGATAAATGTACGAAATAAAAACAAATATCATAGAAGGCCTTCAGTCAGTCCTTAAACCACAAAGGCTGTATTTGTTCACGAGCAAGGAATGGATTAAGTGCTGAATTACCACTCCTTCCCCACTCTCAGGATCTATAAGGAAGGATTTCGCTGTTTCCCAGTCTGACCTTGAACTCATGGTCCTCCTATGTCTGTCTACCAAATGTTGAGATTATAGGCCTGTACTACTACATACTTGGTTTTCCTCACATTCTTTTGTGGTGGGATGCAAATGCATGCCCCCCCCCTCTTTGTGTGTGTTTGTGTGTATACATATCCCAGAAGTTGATATGATATACAGGAATACTATATACATCTATATTATTTTCCTCCAACTTTTACTTTTGCCCCCTCTCAGATGATGACCTTTTAATATTACTATTTTACACACACACAAACACACACACTTCTGAGTCCATTTCATGTTGCTTCTATGAATATATGTTTAGGGCTGAGCATGTGGGATCAGATAACCTGCCAGGGGGTTGTCTCTGGAAAAGTCTGATTCTTTCTCTCAGCAGCCATTGATTGCTTATACCTCTTCATCTAGGGACGGGACTTTTGAGATACCCCCTATCTACGGTGGCTCTTCAATTGGTGTTGATATTCTTTGAATCTTGTTTAGGCAACTATATTGTTTTTTGGTTGTTTTGGTTTTTTTATTAAATATTTTCTTTATTTACATTTCAAATGTTATCCCCTTTCCTGGTTTCCCTTCCGAACCCCCCCCCCCCCAGACACACACACTTCCTGGCCCTGGCATTCCCCTACACAGGGGCATAGAGCCTTCACAGGACCAAGGGCCTCTCCTCCCATTGATGACCGACTAGGCTATCCTCTGCTACATATGCAGCTGGAGCCATGAGTCCCACCATGTGTTTTCTTTGATTGGTGGTTTAGTCCCAGGGAGCTCTGGGGGTACTGGTTAGTTCATATTGTTGTTCCTCCTATGGGACTACAAACCCCTTCAGCTCCTTGGGTTCTTTCTAGCTCCTTCATTGGGGACCCTGTGCTCAGTCCAATGGATGGCTGTGAGCATCCACTTCTGTATTTGTCAGGCACTTGTAGAGCCTCTCAGGAGACAGCTATATTAGGCTCTTGTCAGCAAGCTCTTGTTGGCATCCGCAATAGTGTCTGAGTTTGGTGGTTGTATATATGGGATAGATCCTCGGTTGGGGCAGTCTCTGGATAGTCATTCCTTCAGTCTCTGCTCCCTACTTTGTCTCTGTAACTCCTTCCATGGGTATTTTGTTCCCCCTTCTAAGAAGGATCAAAGTATTCACACTTTGGTCTTCCTTCTTCTTGAGTTTCATGTGTTTTGTGAATTGTACACAGATGTCCCTCAACAGAAGAATGCATACAGAAAATGTGGTTCATTTACACAATGGAGCTATTAAAAACAATGAATTTATGAAATTCTTAGGCAAATTTATGGATCTGGAGGATATCATCCTGAGTGAGGTAATCCAATCATAAAAGAGCACAAATGATATGCACTCACTGATAAGTGGATATTATTAGCCCATAAGCTCGGAATACCCAGGATACAATTCACAAAACACATAAAACTCAAGAAGAAGGAAGAACTATATTGTTAAGAGTTAATTGGTGAAGCTTTTAATGGTACCACCGCACTTAGAGCAGCTGGCTGGAGAGAGCAAGTTGCTGTTTTCTGATTTGAAGAGAAGCAGAGATCACCCACCAGTTTCTTTGAGAATGCCTGGCAACTCCATGTTACCACCTAATCAGTTCTTCTTTCTTCTGCCTAGGATAGGACAGTCTGAGTTTAGGGGATGTTTCTGGTCAGATATCTATAAATGCTAGTTTTCTTCCAGTGTGAAGATTAGAGTGTCTGCTCAATGTGATGGTGATCTCTGTTCTGTCTTAGAGAGCGATCTGTGGGCTCCCTGTTTGGTAGAGAGACATTAAAACTCACTGATTCATGATTGGACTTCAGACAGAAGTAACTCCAGGGAATGGCTTTTGATAGTTATTTTATCATCTCTCCTTTTTAAAACCCCTCTAGAATTCAGCGCTGTACGTGGACAGTGAGTCACTGGTTCGAGCCCTTGAGCAGCTGCCTCTTGCAGTCCGGCTTAATGTTGCTTCAGAGTTGATCCAGGTAAGCGCAGAGTCTGCCTGCTGCCTGGGCTGGGGCAGAGAAAGGACCAGAGGGAGGAGTGTAGCCTGCAGGGGGTCTCAGCCTGAGCTTTTCTCATCAGAAACTGACCCCTTAGATTGAGGTGTCAAGGTTCAAGGAAAACAGTTGTTTGAAGTTATTGTATTATGTTTTATATGTGATATATTTTAATGATCAAATGTAATAGAATTGAATACAAAAAAGTCTATAAAGTCTTGCTATTGACCCAGAATATTCAGGTGTCAGTCTCTGAGTTGGCACTAGGGATAAGTGGTAAGCAGTTGAATGTGGTTTCTCCTTCCCTGAGCTCAATCTACTGGGAAAGATTAATATTAATCTATTTAGCGGAGTGATTATACAGCTGCATGGAAATGATAATGTGGATGAAAGTGTCTCAGGAGAGCTTTTAGTGAGGAGCCTGATGTTTCAGGGTGTGGCTAGGACTGGGTTTCCTAAGGGAACAATGGGTAAACTGAGGTCTGAAGTATAAGAACACTTGAGCTGCATTGAAAGGAGATGACGACGCAGGCAGATCAGCATTAGTGAAAATAATCACAGTAAACACTGTGATGGGGGACTAGAAAGCAGGTTGTGGGGGTGGCATGTGTACTCATGGCTATGTCTGTGTGCTCCCGTGTAAGGCAGAGTAGGGAAGCCATCTTAAGGAAGCTGTCATCTGGGTTCAGGTGAGAGATACTAGCTCAGACCCCGCAATGATGGTGGACACAACAAAGAGGAGACTTCTGTAAGAAGCATTTCAAGGTCACATTAAGGGGATGGGGAAGGTCTAGATAGTGGAGTTTGGATGGAACAGTTGAGGAAGGAGTGTGCTTGGACACACACGCTTGCATCCAGAGTCTGTAGTTCTGCTCCTAACTGTGCTCCTGAGTATCACCTGGGAAGTTAAAAATAAGGAAAACAAACAAAACTTGCAGCTTCTCACAGAGATCTGTGAAGTGACTGTAGGATTAGTATAGAGGATCACACTCTGACTTTGCTCTATTCAACTACAATGCTGGACATATTGATCACCCAGCAGCTTCTTTGGGGACGCCTGGCAACTCCATGTTACCACCTAATCAGCTCTTCTTTCGTGCTTAGAGGGCCATGCTGAAGTAAAATTCCGAGAGAGCTTTGAGGAGTTACTAGCAATGTGGGTCTTGAAGTAAGAGCAGTGGCCAGTTGCTTCAGTACACACTGAACTTTATTCTGCACTTATGCATTATGGGTCCCTGCCAGCCCTGTGGCCTACCTACCCCCAAAAGAGAGTTTCTCAACCTTATAACTGAGACTTTGTCATAGTCATATGTGAAGTCTTTGAAGCATAGCACAGATAGGGAAGAAAGTACAGATAAGTATGCATAAGTATGGAATTGGCATCTATATTAACTCAGATTTCCAGTTCCTTAGAGGCCATTACACATACCTTGAATTTCCATCCGGCCCCTCAGCTGCCGTTACCCTGGCTTCTATTACGGTAGTTTTACCTGGTTTTGAATTTCCTATAAATGTAACCAAAATCTTGGCAAATGATCTGGTCCCTTTGTGTCCCTGCATCCAAGCACAGTAAACAGGACTACTTGGCTAATTTCTTCTTACTAACTTTTACAAATAGGTGGTCATTCTTTGTTACAGACTTAAGTACCAACTTGAATAGACTTATGTAGTAGTTAAGGATAGGAAAATGTGGCTTTTAACTTCACCTCTGAGCTAGTTAGCACATAATGGGGGGGAGGGTAGAGCGGTAGACACAGCCCTGTGATTTTCCACAACGTCTCCTCATTTGGTGGATCAGGAAGAGTGCTGGAGTTGAGCTCCAACAGAAGATACTTCATGGGCTGTCGGAACTGAGATTCCGCCTTACAGGGTTTTACAGCTTAACTTCTTGTGCTTACATTTAACAAGGACTCTGTTAAACTCTGATATCCTGCTGCTTTTTCCAGACCACAATTCCTTTAGAACTTCCACAGGTGAAACCAAGGAGAAACGATGATGGCAAGGAGCATTTAAGGGGACCCATCTCTGAGCTCAGGCCTGCTGCTGGTGCTTGCCCCAGGTCTCTGGGCAGAGGCAGTCTAAGGCAAAGCCCTTTAGAAGGTTTGCAGAAAGCATCCTCCCCAGCGCAGTCAGCGGCAGACCATCTGGAAGAAGAACTGGATATGTTGCTGCATTTAGATGCACCTGTGCAAGAGGAAGACAGTATCTCTCCAGACCAGACATCTCAGGACCAGGAACCAGAAAAAGATGGGCAGGTAGCCCAGGAGGAAACAGGTATGGCCTTCATTCTGTTTCCCAGCCATCTTCTCAAAACATACCCCTCTGTGTCTGACATCGATCCAGCCATGTCCCAGGTGTCTCTTCTCATGGCAAATCACAGCTTCCTCCTAGCTGACCTTTCTGACAGTTTCTCTTACTCAATATCCCAGGCTTCCAAAGTGGCTACCAGCCTGGTTGCAGTATTAAAGTTAAAGCTCCAAATTGAACTGCTGTAAAAGCCTTTTCATAGAAGACCTTTTAATCGACTGAACAGGCTAGGAAAACTAACTCTTCATACTTCTTGGTATTTGGGTTTGTTTTTTAAAGCAAAAGAATGTTTTATAATTTGTGAATATTTTGTGAGTTGGTAGCCCATCTGATGTGATAGGGCCTAAGATAACTGTCATATCATGTACAGTACTCAAGAGTCATTGTGGGGCTGGAGAGATGGCTCAGCGGTTAAGAGCACTGACTGCTCTTCCAGAGGTCCTGAGTTCAAATCTCAGCAACCACATGGTGACTCACAACCATCTGTAATGAGATCTGATGCTCTCTTCTGGAGTGTCTGAAGACAGCTGCAGTGTACTCATACATAAAATAAATAAATCTTAAAAAAAAAAAAAAGAGTCATTGTGATGTTTCAAGATTGCCTCAAACAGAAAAGGACACTGAGCAATGCTGTTGGCCTTTTGTGTTAAATGTGTTAAAACCCCACAAAACTAGTGAGCAATGAACTTTATCTTCAGAGTAAATAGAAGAGCAAGTGAGCCTGTATATTTTCTTATTTTGTTTAGATACTATTGATTATATCTTAGGGGGTGACAATAATGAAAATTTCTTGCTTGTTATTAGAAAATAATTTGTGCTGAACTATATCCTCAAATATACCCCCAAGGAAGCCTTATCTAACCTCCATGAGGACTATGTGGAGTGGCTAACGTTGCTTCTGTTTTCATAGGTCCCGAAAAACCATCTGTGACCAGAGAGAAAAATGTGGAACCTGAGCAGCCAAGCACATCGAAAAATGTTACCGAGGAAGAGCTGGAGGACTGGCTGGACAGCATGATTTCCTGAAGAGCTGGAGGACTGGCTGGACAGCATGATTTCCTGAAGAGCTGGAGGACTGGCTGGACAGCATGATTTCCTGAAGAGCTGGAGGACTGGCTGGACGGCATGATTTCCTGAAGGGGGGTGAAGGGGGAAGAGTGCCTGAAGCAAATGTTGGTTATCTTCTAAGTGAGGACAGGCTCATTTACCAGCTACCCCGTGCTAACATGTACTGTTATGCTTACAGCAGTCAACACCTACCTCTGTGTTTGATGGCGTCTGAATACATGTATGAAATTGTGTGGGGCTTCATTTCTGTTGTTATCTGGCTTAGTCATCTAATAGATTTCATTAAGGACAGGAGATGTCACAGTTACATTTTGAACCTCCTTGTCAACATTTACAGTGTAACAGGTGGTATTTAAGGGAATTAGTCTCAAGCCACAAGGCATGAAGTTGGTCAAAATAAACACCCTCTGGTCTATGGACTTTTCCTTTCTTCACAAAGCCCCTGGGCTACTTGTCTCATGTCCCTGACTCCAGCAGTCAGGTCACTGTAGAATAACTTGAGAGTGGCACATGACAAGAGTTCAAACCAAGAACTGGCATGTTTTACTTTATTGCAGTGGGCACTTCTTTTTATTGAAGGAGATTGACCTAAAACATGGCAGCTCCACTACTTACATGGGACCATAAAGCATCACTCAAGTTTGGTATAAGATTGAGATTTTTCTGAAATTTCAGTACAGTGCCTTTCTCCAGATAACAGCAGTTGACAAGCTGTTACCGAAGAAATGATGTGAATAACCTTCAGGTGCAGTGTCATAAGTAAGACAGAAGAGCAGCACAGCTGTTTAATGGAGTTGTCCTTCTGGAACACAAACATAAAAAACTTGCATAGCTATATCTAAAGAGATTTTTAAGGCACTTAATCGATATTTCAGTTTCGACAAAGTGTTTGTTTTCTATTTCTTTAGCTGCTTAAAGCTTTTCAAGCTGATTCTGGAGACAGTCACTAGCAAGTACCATGGAAAAATTAGATTGTAGGTAACATGAGTTGAACATGATTTTGTGTAGTTCTGCCCATCAGTCCCTGGAAGGGGGTCCTCTTACATGACTTTCAGGTCTTCACGATTTCGCATTTCTCCGAACCATCTTGATGAAGAACTACTACGTTTTAGAAACCAGAGCTCTGTTAGCTGTCAGGTGGAGACCTTGACACCCTGCCGTCCTTGGTGCACAAAAGCCAAGTTCATTACCAAGTCTATGTTTTCTTGTTAAAGTGTAAAAGAAGGACTCTGTTGCATTAGAAGGTGACTGTTCAGAACCGTAGCTTGTCGTGAACTCAGGTTTACCCGAGCTGATCTTCATATTGCTTCCGAAAGCAGTCTCCAGCTGGGAAGAAGTCCCAACACCTTTCCTGGTACATCTTCCACACATAGGATTCCTGAAAGAGTGGGAACAAACGACACTTTGTGTTGAAACCACAATACGCTAAAGTCCAGTTTGCTTTTGCTCTGTGTGATTTCCTTTAGGAAGACTGATGGGAATTGATCGGAGGCCACACGGGCATGGTCTCACTCTGTCCCTAGCCCTCTCAGTTCTGTGAGCAAGAAATCAGAGTCTTCCCATCATGATTGAAGGGGTAACCCAACCTGTGCCCCTTCTAGCATATTCAATGCCATGCCAGTTGTAACTAGGGGACTAAAGGAGAGTTCAGGTTGAGGGGACATTTGATGCTACCTGAGGCCAAGTGTTTACGCTATGAAGTTTTCCTGGCCAACGACGTTTGGATTGTGAGTAGCTAGGCTTTTCTTCCTGTGTTCTCCACCTTTCTTTTCATAGTTAGTCAGAGAATTCTGTGATACAGCCCCTCACTCATCCTTTCTCCACCTCCACATTCCTGTCGTCGCCCACATACAAGGCCGCTCTTTCTTGTGCTGTCTCCCACTGTCTTACTCGGCATCTCCTGCTCTTGTTCTAGACACCCACTCCGTTTGTCGTTGTCATTTTCTCGCTGCTGTCCTCCCACCTCCAGCTATTGTACAGAGAAGCAGTAAGCATGGTGGCTTGAAATGTCAGTGTTTGTTGAGCAGGATTACTGGGGAGACTTGGAGAAGAGACTGACATCACCATAGAACGCTCGCTTCTTAGTAAGTGACAAAAAAAAGTGATGGAAAAATACATCTAAGAGATGAACAGCTTCGGGTATCCCATAGTGTACCACTTAGTGTCAAGACTTAGTAAAAGGAAGACCCAACACAAAGCTACTTAGCTCTCGGTTAAGATGAGTTTCTCACCTGACCCGTGTGTTCTGTTTCATCCTTGTTAATCAAATACATCAGAAAGAATCTGAAAAAAAGAACAAATAGGGGAAAGGTAGAGGCTTTTTAAATTAAAATAATAATAATAATGTGGTATGGAGGGGCTCATGCTTAATCCCAGCACTCAGGAGGCAGAGGCAGGTGGACCTTTGGGTTTGACATTATCCTGGTCTACAGAACAAGTTACAGGAAAGCCAGGGTCATGAGGAAGAGAGACAGAGAGAAACCAAACAAAAATTTATTCACGTATGTGTGTGTGTACAAATGCCAAAGTTACAGGCAGTTGTGAGCTGCCTGTGGGGGCTGGGAACTGAATCCTGGGTCCTCTGCAAGAGCAACAAATGCTCTTAACAGCTGAGCAATCTCTTCAGCCCAAAGCACTTCTCACCCAAACTACCATTGTTTACTAAGGTAAATTGGAAACAGGGTTTGAAAACTAAGATGCCTTTAAGAACCAGGGAAGCATCTAAGAATGATAGATGCTTATCTCCAAGCCAGTGAGGAGAGAGCCTTAGTAACTCCCAAAGACCGAAGCCCACTTGCAAGCTATTTTACCATTAGAAAAACAGCCCAGCCCTTTACCGTAAGATTATCAGTAAGCCAGGTTTGAGATCACATGTCAAGAATGAGTCAGGAAAAATGTGAACAATGCCTACTTTCAGGTCACTCTCCTTCCAGAAGTTTCACTTTTCATTGTGGAAAATCGGGGAAGGACAGTATGGTTTCACTTGCACTAAATTATCTGTATCAAAGATTTGAGTCTGTCTGTGACACACAAGGGTCCTAGGAGGCTGCCCTCTCAGTTCATAGTCTTCAACTTTAGAGAAGGTTTCCAGAAGAACCAGTTCTCATGTCCTTTAGAAAAGGGAACTGTTATACTGGTTAGAAAGGAAGGAAGGAAGGAAGGAAGGAAGGAAGGAAGGAAGGAAGGAAGGAAGGAAGGAAGGAAGGAAGGAGAAAGAGAAAGAGAAAGAGAAAGAGAAAGAGAAAGAGAAAGAGAAAGAGAAAGAGAAAGAGAAAGACAGACAAAGAGAAAGCTGAGAGAGGTTCACGCATGCTGGCAGAGCTGGAGCCCCAAACCTTGAGTGCTTGTAGGGTAGTGTTGTATCTTTATCTTAGGTCCTAGTATACAGAAACAGCTTGCAACTACAACAGCTTCTTCTTTACCTCTACCAAGGTTGAGAATTTATTTCCACCATACTGAAGGGATGGGTCTGGGAAATGTGTTCTTCTGGCACATTTAACTGGCAGCTGACCACATGCAGTACTGCAGGGGACCATAGAAGGGAATCCTAACCCAGATGACTAACATCTCCTCGTCTGTCATTCCCTGCCATAGGGCTTGTGGGCTCAACCTCTGTATCTTGACTGAGAAATGACTGATAAATGCTCATGATGCTAGGAAAAGAATGTTATTTATTAAACAAACAAAATGCACACTATCTTTCTCAGGGTCCAACCTATTCTGTCCTAAAGAAAGAGACTTCAACAAAATGCTGGAAGAGAAAGGTCAGAGACCTTTGAAGTACGAAAGTATCCCATTGATCATACTTTCTGGAATTTGAATAATCAGGTTATATATAATTGATATACCCCATAAGTGGCATTGTATAGGCTCAAATAATTTGAATGAATGCTTTGCCCTAGGAAAGTGAAGTATTTATATTTGCTTGTTAGTGGCCAGACAGTGCTAACATTGAAACCTTCCCCAGAATAGCCCACTTTCCTGCAGAGCAGACAATATCTGAAAACTGGTCACAGTTCATCAGCATGGATCTGACTGCCCTTCCTTGATATAACCTGATATTGTGCTGTGGTGGGGAAAGGCCTTTTAGTAAGGTGTTCACAGAGGGCAAAAAGGGGGAAAGGTAGAGGTAGTGAGCCTGTCAGTAGTTGGTGGTAAACGTGGACATTCTTGAGGATTTAAAGAGAAACTGCTGGAGATACCCACTGTTGAGAGGAATGGGGTTTAGGCATGGATCAGTTGACAGTTGTTCCCAGTGCAGAGAGAGAACAGGCACCTGAAGCTTCTTTACTGGTTATATCTATCTCTTCCAAACAGAAGGGGAGAGAGACTAGGGACAGACAGACTGAACTCTGTGACAGAGTTTCTGGTTTTGTCCTAAAGATGACATCTTTAACCCAAAATACTTACAGATAATTGGCTAAGTTGTGCTCTTGCAGGGTATGTGTTTCAAAACCATGAGGGGTTGTGTCAAAGTAGTCATTGCCAATGCCACAGATGAAGCATTTCGTCTATTAAAAGAAAGGCATTAGTACACGTAAGGAAAAATGCTAACAGTCGGTTGAATTGGGATGTGGAAAGCTTGTCTGTTTAATGCCTTGGGCTCTTAGACATTTGCTCATGATCCCACCTGGCTGCTGAAGACAGTGCTCCCTCCCTCCGGTTATGAGACCGAGGCAGCAGGCATGGGAGGGTGGAGCCCACAAGGCACTAGTGCTCAGGGCTGGAAGGTTGGTGGAGAGGAAGGGAGAGACAGGCATGGGAAGCACACCTTTTAGTAGTTTTGCTTAGGAACAACTCTAATTAAAAGCCCTATTTATGGTTTGAGAAACCTGTTTGGGGTTGAAATAAGTAGATCAGTACCTCCATGTCCTCCCGTACTTGCTCCTGCTGGTCCCGCAGCTCTCCAAAAGCATCGATAATAAGACCTGAAAGTTTAAGTACAAAGGACACACCTTCATCTGCACCACGATCTCAGGGAGGAATGGCAGAGGCCATTCTTACTTGTTAAAGCAGTGAATCATCAAGCTGCGCTAGCCAATTAAAGCAAAATTATGGGGAGAAGGAGCTGCCTTTTCAAGCGCTTGGTCCTGGTTAACCAGTTCTCCCCACTTCTCTTGTGCTTCAGTGCTGACGGCTCTGTGCCCTTAACTCTTTCCTCCTGCTTCTGAGGACGAGGCACGTCAGTACCACATCTCAGCATGACTCAAACTAAATCCATCATCACCTTTCCTTCTTCAGCTCCTAGTAAGCTGTTGACTAAAATATCAGCACCTTTCTCTCTGCTCTAAGAAACAATAAGATACATCATAGGTTCACATCTCCCTTCTCTTCTGCTTCTTTAGCTCACTGCCTGAGAGAACAAAGAGGAGGGTAAGACCAGCCACAGGGGATATCTAGGAAGGGATGAAGGCATAATTTAAAGTGAGGAAGTTGTTGTTGTTTTTTTTTTTTTGCATGTTCTCAAGTTTCCTGGAATTGTCTGGGTCGCTCTTTAGCTCTGTATATACAAGGCGTCACAGACAACAAACGCTCAGGGAGTTGCTAAATTGACAAGTTAGATGAGTTAATATAAAACCTCCTTTATAAAACAATCACCTGATGGATATAGAAAAGCAAAGTAAACTAGATGTATTCAATCCAGCTCCTAGGTATTCTAATTGACAACCATACCTTGAATGATGGCCAGCAAGATGACAATGACGAAGAAGAAAAAGGTAATATCAAAGACGATGCGATACATTTCATAAGGGTCACCAGCGGGGTCTTCAATTTCGTCACCAATGCCTCCACCTGCTCTTACGCCCACATACATGTGGAAGAGGTAGCACTAGGGAACATGGTAGTTGCAGCTCAGGTGACAAGTGCATGGCTCTCCGGGAGCATCTTCATTTTGTACACTACAGATCTAACCATCAAAGCCCTGAACTGGACACAGGGGCCTTCAGTGATGCTGGCCTCTGCTGACCACTGTACCCAGCTTGCCATGTACCAGAATGGAAAGATTCTTACTTTTTAAATTTTTTTTTTGAGAACCTGCTTTGAATTGCAATGCATATAGTAGAAAGGTGTTAAGGCCCGATGAGTATGGCATATACCACCTCTCAGCTTTCCCTTGTTGAATTTCAAGAGTGTCAGCCTGGTTTTTAGGCTCTTTTTACTTCTCCTTTATCCCCTGTGTATTTGCTAAAGGGTTTCCATAGAATCTTATATATGGGGTGAACATCCCTAACCTGAAATCAGAATGCTTTTAAACATAAATCTAGACAAATGCTGTCATGATACCTCAGGTGAAAAATTCAACACCTGACTTTGTGTAATGAATCATGGGCAAAATATAAGCAAGCATTCTACATGCACTGTGGAAAATTACTCTCAGACTTTGGGTGTAAAAAATATATGGAGCAGATTAATTTCACGTTTACGTTCTAGTTCTACTCTTAAGACAGAGTATATACAGATACCACTACTACACCATAGGAAGCACTTCTCCTCCCAAGAATTTTGGATAAGGAACATTCAATACACTGAACCTGAAAGAGATTTTGGCACACGTGTCTGTGCTATCTGAGCACTGCCTCATCCAGCCAGGCGCCCTCAGCCTTTTGCCTCACCAGAAGGCTTAGGCTCAGAGAAAGGGCAAATTCACAGCAAGGAGCAGCCTGACACCAGCTGCCAATGATGCTTGTTATCTGATAAATGAACGGCATTGCTGTCCTGTGAGAGTCCTTGTCCCAAGACAGCATAATGGAAGTTTTAGCCACTAAGCATTACCTGCTCACAGAGAAATGCTCACAGACCTATACCTAGCATGTCTTTCCCTGAAATTGGGCCATGATAAACTCTAGAAGGTGCTGCTGTATGTCTACAGTGTTTTGCTCCCAGCTGTGCCTTTCTTCCCACTAGGGCCTATCGGATCCCATTTTTGTCTGACAGACACCCCTTATCCTGCTGTACCAAGGTCTTCCGCCTTCTGTATCTGTTTTCAGCGGATGGCCGAAATAAGGATCTGATCCTGGGAACTTCACTCCCAATTTTCAAACATGAAAGCCAAAGCTTTTCTGCCATGAAATTTAGATGTGCTCACACACGATCTGTCTAATCCTCACCCCAAAGTGAGAGAAGTGCTGGTACCTGTTGGCTCCCACTGTGTGGTGACACCCACTCCCATCCCCTCCAACTCCCCAGGACACTTCCCTCTTCTGGATGGATGACACCTAGTCTCTATTCTGCCCTAATGCCACAGCTGTTTGTTCTGCCAGCCACCCCGAGGCTCTTCTCATCCAAAGCGGCTGTGTGACCATGGCTGGTGGGTGCTCACCGTCATCATGTCATCACACTTCATGTCCGGCTCATCGTCATCTTCACTTTTGTTGTAGAACTTGCGGAAGAAGTTGAAAGCCACCACAGTGTAGAGGTAAACAACCACAGCCAGGAGGCCAACGGTCAGAACCAGCTAAGGGAGAGAGGACAGAAGCAGAGGAGTGGAATTTCAGTCCTGAGAGGCCTCTGGGCTCTAGGAGTAAGGGAGATCGGGATGTGCTCTGACTGCTGGTAGAAAACAGGCTGACTACAGAGGACCAGTTCTCAGTTCTCAGGAGAACAGAGTCCATGGGTGGAGTGTTCAGGGCTGAATTGTATCCTCCCTGTCATTTGTGTGGAGTCCTAACCACTAGTACCTCAGGATGTGACCATCTGGGGACAGTGTTTAGAGAAGTTAAGCTAGAATGAGGCAGTAAGTGCGGTTAATCTTACTATGTCACTAGAAGAGGAGATTAGGAGCCAGATGACGTTGAGCACATATGCACAGTGGTGTATAATGGCAGCCAGAGCATAGCTGTGCAGGAAGCAAGGAGAGAAACCTCAGAGGAAACCAACTCATCAGCACTTTCCTATTACACTTACATTCTCCAGAGCCTGAAGTCATAAACCTGAAGTCACCTCTCTAGTATTTAGTTAGGCAGCTCCACCACACTAACGCCTGGAGTATGGTTTTGAACATAGGTGAAGGATGTACTTGTGAATCCTCAGGAAGGTTCTGTGAGCAGAGCGCCATTGTGCTTACAGAGCTTTGCCAAGGCTTCCACTCTAAAGCTGCTACTGAGAAAACCTGAAGTTTTCTCAGACTTGTAGTTATCCCTCAGTGATATTATATCACAGTAGTAAATCACATAATCACCCAGCTTTGAGTTACTGGAGTTATTTGAAGGTATTAAAAGGTTACAATGGTTGAGCCAAGACATCTGCCTAGGCTCACTGTGGTGTCACAGCACAGGTTTACTTCCATGCTATATAGGGAGGCCAGAATTCAGTAGTATGAATGAGGAGTCCAAGGGATCTGCTTATATGGCCCATTCCAGCAGGGACTAGATACTGGGCTGAAGAGAAGATGAACATGCAGATATTTTGCCTTCAAGAAACTGTAAAAGACGGAGTGGGCACATATGCTAAGGTAAGTACCAAAGTAGATGTATTGCTGGCCTCCTGAGGGATGAAGTTACTCAGATCTTGGGGGTCAGAGCTCACAGGAAGTGCTCTAGACAGGAGGGAGAACTGGGGCTTTATACCAAAGGAAAGCAAAAGGATTGTGGAATCTACGTTCAGTCACATACCTATCAACTCTGTGGTCTGAGGGCAACACAGCCTCTCGGTTTACATTCTCTGAGATTAACATCTAGCTTACAAAGTGGTGGTGACTCAGTATCTGAGGTATGGCAGAAGCTTGGCACATTTTAACTTTCTTGTATTCCTGTCCCATACAGAGGTTTAGAAGTATGATGAACTATGTCCTGTACACACTAAACTGTATTAGTGAGGAAGAAAATGCTGATCAGTTTGGATTTTCAAAAATGGAGAATCCATTAGAGGTTTTTTATGTCTATAGACATTGCTGTATCCAGTCTTCTGCATATGGCCCAAGTCAATTCTTTGTTTAGCCATGTAGATGTGCACATTATGTATGTATCCATATTATGTGTAAATGTATATAAAAAGTATACCTATTAACTTATTAGGAACACATGTCAGAAGTGCCTGAGATGTGTGTGTATGTGTGAATTTATATGTGTATGTACTTTCTATCTTCCAGGAGGTGAATTAGAGCCATGGAGAAAGGGGTAGGTCCATAAAAGGTACTTAAAGTGATTCTGATATGTCCATTGCTTTGCTCAGCACATCCTTATTCTCCTGGGTGGTCCTAACTTTAATGTTTCATCTTCAGTTGGCTATAGTTTTACAAAAACAGCTGTTACTAGTTCAAGTGTTTGGCCAAGAAAGAAGCTTTACACACTATGATAAATTTCCTGACATACACATTATGATAAATTTCCTGACGTACACAAACATACTACCCTTTTCTTTTTTCTTTTCATTTCTATACATTGTGTTCCAAGTTAGTATAAACCTGATACCTGTTTGCCATTGTGAGTTACAGATGACAGGATCGTCCTCAAGGTCTTAAAACCCATTGCAATATCCAACAGATGAGCAGCAAAGAAGAAGTTGTTGTAGTGGCCCAGGACAGACATGGTTGTGTACCAGGCAAGGTAGAGAAAGGACTGTAGAAGTGGGAAGAAAATTGTCAAACTTCTCAGGCATTGATAATATGATGGACTCATTCAACTGTCTTTCCCTCATGTGGGGGAACAATATGAATAAAATGATACATAGGTACTGGGGTGCTATAAGTTGCCCCAAGGTCTTCCAGTAGAGACCCATTAACATTACACTACAGTACAAGGGACCCTCAGCACCGCACAGGCTCCTGATTCATGGCTACCCAGGGAAGCTGGCAAGAAAGTTCAGGGCTGGCTCATTCCTTGTGGCATCCAGCGAGATCCCAGACTTGGGGTAAAAGAACGTGTTTGTTTGTTTGTTTGTTTGTTTGTTTCTGGTACTATACTTACGTTGTCAGTGAAAACCACCCCTAGCTTCCAAATATGGTACTTCATGTCGATGGAACTTAGCCTAAAGAGGAACAATAATTTCATAACTTATAAATGTCAATGTTAGTTTAACTGTTTAATAAAGGGGGAATTTTCTTAAGGTTAATAACATAAACACAGCTTTGACTTTTTATCAAGTTATATAGATTTTTCAGAGACATAATGGTTTGAATCATGCTCCCCAAAACATTAGTCTTTGGGGATTGACTGCCCATGAAATCCTTGAAAGCATTCTCTCCTAATTTGCAAGAGAACAAAAGACATGCTTGTCCTTTCCCCTCTAGCCCACTGGAGAGGAATGGGAAACAAAGAATTTATCTTTGCCACTTGGACTTGAGTTCCTCAGATCTGTACCATGACACCAGAGATGCCGCCTCTGCTTTGGCCTCTTCGACTGGGCTAAAGTCAAGGGCATTTTTGTCCAAACCCAGGAGTTCAGCGATGCGCTCTGCTCCATAGAGATCTCCATACTTGTTGATCACCTAAGGCAGAGAAATGAGATCATGGGCTGTGGCTGGACACACCCCCTAACATTTCTCTAGCCTTGAGGTCTTGGGAACCTTAGCTTTTTCAAAGGGTTAAACAAGATAGTATTCAAAACTGGCAGGAAAAGAAAAAAGTAACCAACCCCTAGAGAAAACGAAAGAGATAATGACAGTTAAGTGGAAACTTCTTTTTAAGCTAGTGTCTCTTTGGAGAGAAGAGAAGCCTTATGTGGAGATAGCAGTGCAGGTTGTGTGCAGGCGCTGAAGGCAATGGGGATGAGAGCAAAGGGGAAAGCCCACATGTGCAAACCCTCCTGCAGCCGAGTCTCCTCCAGGTACCTTAACCCTGACTGCACATTTACTCATGTTAGTATATGGATAACATAGATATCACCCCTCCCCCACCCTGACAAGGCATACCTTTCTCTTCACAAACTTGTCCCAGTAGTTATTAGGAAAAGATCTGAAAGCAAAGATGAAAAAGACAGGTACTTAATTACTAACTTCAAGGCAAACACATCAAGAAACTTGCCAGTCTGAACGTCCAGAGCTGTGTTCTCAGGTTTCTGTCCGGCTTCCTGAAGACTTCAAACCTTGATTGAAGTTCAGAGTCACCCCGGACTCCTTCCTGCCTTATAGCTCTACTGCTTTTTTATCAACTCTGAGACACTTGGAAAGCCTCTCTAGTTTCTATCTCAAAATGTTGGTTAAAAAAAGGAGTCATGATGACAGGCTAGCAAGAAACACGTGATATTGGTTTTTGTTTTGAAAACCCATCCAGCTTTGCGTACCCCCATCCCCCGCTACCCCGGCGTTGCACTCTTGGACAAGTCTCTACCACAGCCTAGTGGGCCTCCTGAATCACTTCTGCTGTTCCTCCGAGGACACAAGTCCAGCTGTTTCTTGACCTTTCCTTGGATTGCAGTCTACAACAGAAACAATATTCAGAAGGAAATGAATGTCTGCGCCCCGTTCTGTGACAGACAGTGACTGGGGAGATGGAGCAGTGTAGGTTGTCCTGGGATCCATACCAATTCTCTTACATCCCTGTTTCCCAACCAGAGGGCGCTTTGGTTAATTTATAGAGGGATTCTACTGACCTCATGATTCTCCACTCACATTCTATCAAACATGGACTCCTGTGGTACCTACTTCCTTCCCGGACTCAGATACTTCTCTTCTAGAAGTGGTATCTTGTTCCATGATATACCAACCTCCCCAGAGATATCATATTTCTCTGCCTGGATTTTTTTTTCATAGTTCTTTCTTCTCATTGAAATAAAGAAGAAAACAAACAAATAAAAAACTGCCATCCTTGGGAATGTTAGCAAAAAGGTTTAAAATGTGTCGCTTCCAGCCAGAATGAGCTGGAATGAACCTCCTGGGGAGAGTTTCCCATAGGGCTGTGGCTGGAGCAGAACCAACCCTTGTGGTGTGAGTTCTTACTGTTTTTCTTTACATGAGTCGCTCTTGGTGGGTTTGAGTTATGTAGCAGGTCTCCAATGCGACAAAGACCACCAGTTCATGATAAGGAAGTGAAGCCCTCTCCTATCCAAAGGGGTGATACCCCTGAGGGTAAAAAGGTTTCTCTCAGATTTGTTTTAGTTGCTGTTAAAATTGTTTATTTGTGTTAATCATCTAATTACCAATTAAAAACAAATGCTAGTATTGTGGAATAAAATGTTAATAGGCATATTTATAAGATGGAAAGTATTTTTGCTCTTTCCTGTAGGCATTGCTACTTGATTTTTTTTTTTTTTTTTTTAGGCACCACATGAAGAATCTACAAGAATAAGAATCAAGCCATCTTTCCTCTGCCATCTTGATACCTCCCCCTCCCTTCCCCTGGTTTGTTTTGTCAGGTTTTGTTTTTGTTTTGTAGGGTTCCATTACATTGCCCTGGCTGACATAGAACTAACTCACTAACATAAACAAGGCTGGTTCCAAAGTAAAGTGACACTCCCAACTGTTTCTAAGTGCTAGGATTATACATTGGCTCCTTATGATCGGCTTCCTATCTCTTAGATACAAATGTTCTCATGCAAACACCTTGGTCTATTGGTCCTATTTTTCTCTGGAGTAGAATATGTTTAGCCCCCTCACTAGGGCTAAGGTCAAGAAGTTCCTTAAAGGTAGAAAATACATTTTTATTTGACTACATGCTTTAAAATATGGCCTATGGAACAGACTTGCAGAAAAAAAAATGCTTAAAGGATATGCTGAAATCCTTAGCCTCTTCAGTTATTAGGGAGTGTACAACAAGGTTCCCTTACATCCCTGTCACCAAAATTAGGTGACAGTCACAAGTACTGGCAATAAGTAGAAACTCTCTCTATAGCACTGTGTATAATGTATATTGAAACAAGTATTTTCCATAGCCCACTCCTGAGCAAATTTCCTTTGGAGAGAAGAACTCTTTTACTTGTGTACAGATAAAGGGATTTTATGCTAGTGCTGTTTGTAATAGTGGGAACCACAATCAGCTGAAAAAAAAATCTACAGTCAGGAAAATGGATAAATAGTATCTTGTATATGCAATTGAATGGAAAATGTTACAGTTTGGAGAACAACTTGTCGTCACAGGTGACTTCACTGAGGACCAGAAACAACAAATAATAGCGGATAAAGGTCCTCAAGAGCGTAACTTACATAGTATGACAACTCTGTGTTCACTGAGTTCAGAATATTTAAAGTAAAGTAATGTTTCAGAACAAGGAAGAGGCTAAAATGTAAGTTAAAGAAAGATAACAAGTCCATAAGTATTAGCTCTAATAACTAAAGATTAATACCATTAACCACTAATGGATATTAGCGAATATGTTAGTTGGGGTTAGGAGGACATGACTGGGAGAATAACACAGGGTTTTCATGCTTGCGACAATGTTCTCGTTTTAATCTCTATTAAAATTCACATGCCTATTTTATAGGTACTTGTGTATGTGTGCCTCATAATAGAAAATGGGAAAAGTCAGAGTAGATAATAGGCACCAAGACCCAGTGATTCTATGTAGCTCAAAAGGACAAATAATAGCCTACAACAACTAATTATCAATTCAAAATACCTAGAGAAAATGAAAAGGTTTCTAGTACCAGAAGTGATAGTATTTGAGTACATAGAAATACCAGTTGCCCTGATTTGATAATATACATTACATATATGTGTTGAATTACAACACTCTTCCCATAAAATAAGTAGATATTACATTATGTGTCATTTAATTTAAAACTAAACTGTAAGAAGAGAAAAGGTATCTGTGCCTGATATGTGGTTAAGAGAGCAAAGCTAATGACAGAACTGCCCCATCGAATGATGCCTCTGCTGTGAAGAAGTCAGCGTTTATAACAGTTGGACTGTTGATTGATTTCCCTGCTCACACATAAGAGGACTGGCTGATCTTGGAAAGCTGTAGTGCATCGATTTGATTTCATTGTCTCAGATAAGTTCTAGAAACAACTGCCCTTTCCACTAGCACTTTCACACTCTCTCACACTGTTCCAGACTCACATGTCCTGGATGACCACACAGAACACTTCTCAAACTATTAGATTATATAATGCTATCCCAAATGTCTGTAATTTAATGGCAAAAGTTGAGAAAAACCACATTTGTTGTTTGTCCTTGTATAAGGAGCTAGGCAGGGCTCACAGGGCAGGGGCAGACATTGGGTTTTCATTGCTCATGTTATTTTCCCCAAAGCCTTCCTTTCCTCGAGGTTGATTAGTTTGGTTGTTTCTTTATAGACCTGCCTCTTGGTTTCCTTAATCATCTTTGATCAGGAAGTAATTTCTTCCCCTGGAATCAGAGTCATATCTGATTTGTGTAGCTTGACTGAAACACTAAAAGTCTGACCGTGGTCATCTTTGCTTATATGTTCACTCCTACTTTTTTTTTACTCTCACTACAGCACTTTATCTTGCAACTCTCATAACTGTGAATGGCCTGGTATTAGAGTGTGCCATTTTCTCATGGGGATGACACAGACGTGGCTGCTTTTATCGGGTTGGAATGAGGGGCACTTACGGCGTGTTGATCACCAAGCGGTCCCACTGACCCTTGATGTCATCTTCAGATGGCTGTTCAGTGATATAGAGGCCATCAAACTCCAGCTTCCTGGCAATTTCCTTCTCCCTTTTGAATACCACCAAAGGTACCTACAGGTGACAAGACATTCATTAACTAAAGGTTTGTGTCTAATGCACTTTTTCCCAAGACCTGCCACAACCAACCTTCTCATGTAACGGCAGAAATCCTTTATACTGGGATTTGCTGTATATTTTAAACATATGCATGTATGTTTGTGCACCATTTGCATGCCAGTGCTCATGGAGGCCAGAAGAAATCATCATATCCCCTGAAACTAGAGTTACAGGTGGTCATGAGCTGCCATGTGGGTGCTATGACTCAAACCCAGCTCTTTGGAAGAGCAACATACTCTTAGCTGTTGAGCCTTGTCTCAAACAGCATACTGTGAGGCTGTTCCCAGAGATGCTCAATTGACGAGAAAAGATACAGCCTGACATGTAGGTAGTATTATCCCATGGGGTTTGAGTCCTGAACTGAATAAAAAGGAGAGAGTGAGTGGAGCCCCAGCCTTTTCTGTTTTCTCTGAATGTCATGTGAGCAACACCTTCCTGTTGCCACAGGGAGACCTCCTTTCCCTACTGTATCTTCCCCACCGTGGTGGACTGTACCCTCAAACTGTGATCCAAAATAAGACAAGCATCTTTACAGCAACAAGAAATGTAACTTTTACAATCATGGTCTCAAAATAGAAATGAACACCGAACACACAATTGAATGATTCAAGATTGATGTCCCTTCAGTGGTTTCTAAAGATCGCCCAAATGAACCATGCTTCCTGGTTCATGACTTGAACAACTTCCAAACACAACTGTGAATCTGGGCCATCACATGACTTGCTTTAACCAATAGAGTATGCTGAAAGTGACACTGACAATGTGGCATTTCCTAGTCTATTTCTTAAGAGGGGATAGCAGCTTCCACTTCTGCGATCCTTAGGGAAATCCTAAGTCATTCATACTACAGAGATTACATAGAGAGGCCATGGGGAGAGAGAGAGAGAGAGATTCTGTGTCTACATGGGAAAAGGAGGAGATGGATTCTCACTACTCCAGCTAAGACTCACTTCCTGACTGTTCATCTGCTAAGGTGCTAGGCTCAGAAATATCTTTGCCATTTTCACCTACTTGAGCTTCCAAAAGGCTGCAGACAAACCCCTTTCCCATGGAACAGAGGAATGACTGATTATGTCCCATCAGTCCTCAGAATGAGAGAGAGAAAATGTTGGTCCTTCAAACCAAGTTTGGAGTGGCTTGTTACATAGATAACTGAAACAGAAATACATCATTGAGATCTATCTCAGGTCTCAAATGGTTCCAGCCTAATGGAAAGGCACATTTATATATAAAAAAAAAATCCAATATCAACTCAAAGATCACAAGAAGCTTTCATGGCTAATTTCACTTGTGCCCTAGCCTGGTGACTCAGATACTAAGAGGTACTTGAAATGCTTCTCCTACAGCAAGAATTATCTTTGTCTATAGCTCACTTCACAGACTCTCATTCAAAAGCCTCAAGTCGCTGATTGAGATCCTGCAGTTATAAGCAGCTTGTGGGTGGCAGTACTCGTAATGTCCCACCAGCCTTACTCCTAGCATCTTAGGAGACTAAGTGCTGATGGAACTTAAAAAAAAAATGACACTTCTTCCTCAAGGAGTCAGAAAAGAGAGTGCCAGATGGTTAGACTGCTCACCTTCAGGCAGTAATAGCCCACCACACAGACCAGAGAGATGACGGTGTGGACAATGGCCAGAGCACGCAGTGTTGGTGCCATATAACCAGTGCTCTCCTGAAGAACAAAGAACACCATCGCTTCTTCTTCATCATCATCATTGAAGGAGTTCCACAGGTTTGCAACATCCTCTGTCTCTTCCTCTAAAGGTTCTTCAGTAACCTGGCCCAAGACACATACCCACCACCATCAGAAGGTGCCTCAGTCACTAGGCTCTTCCTACAGTTTATATTATTAATATATACATATGCTATCAAGCCCAGCATTACCTGTTGAGTAAATGGGTCCTTTACATAACTTACTGATAAGAATCCCCAGTGTTTCTAATAGCTGCAAATAAGAATGAGGTAGAGACAAAAATCTATCTCTTGAAAAGAAAGCAAAAAAAAATTAAATTATGGACCTTTTACTATCGGTAATCCTATGGAGAGAGAGGAGGCAGCAACAGGTCCATGTGGATCACAAGCACCAGTTACACACATTCCACATTTTCTGTTCTTTCTTTCATTCATGGATTCCCCCTTTTGTTCCTACAAATGGCTCTCTGTTCTATACCCCTCACCCCAAGCTTTTATCCTGTAGCTTCAAGTGTCTATTGTCTATCTCTGCCTAGATAGCTGGATTTCCCTCAACCTTAGTATGTTTCAAACCAAGCTACATGCACCTTGCTGTAGATGACCACACTACCACTCTACTTCTATGGGCAACAAAAATTACTAGTTTGTCAAACTGAAGATTTATATAGAAAAAATACTGTTTTGTAACAAATTGAATTACTAATTTTGAGCAAGAATCAGCAGAAAGTTTGTGTTTGCTCTGTATATCAGCAGAAAGTTTGTGTTTGTTTGTATATTAAAGCAGACTGTCAAGATGGGTCTTTAATTTGTTAAAACACATTTCCATGCTGGCATCATGCAAGACCCACTCGCCGGTGTTCAAAGTCTTCCATTATGGTAGGGAACCTCTGTGCCTAACTCTTACTAATTTTACTAATTTTTCCTTCATGGTTCCTCATACGTGTCAACATGGATGAGTCCTAGTCTTAACTTATTCCTCAAGGAAAGACCTATATTCATCATTTATTTAAAAATGCTCCATAGTTCCTATCATGGCATCTAGCATACAAGGTATGCTCACTATTTAGAGACTAAAACAAATCGGAATCCAGACTGTTGAAACAGCCCCCTAATTTGCTTTTCTTACATTCTCTGCATTTCTCTACATTTCTCCCATTGCTAAACATTGCACTTTTTTTTTTAGAAGTCAGTGTCTTAGAAATTTCCTTGGACATTAATGTTTTTCTCCAATTATGTGTAAAAGTTTGGTTATAGCCCCCTCCCCAGTACAGCATGCTCAGTCTGTTGTATATTTAGCCAACAACCCCTCAATGGAGTATCACCTTATAAAAAAGCAGGATGAAGTTGATAGCGAAGGCTACAAACAGAGCAAGGAACCTCAGGTTGTAGAAATTCCTGGCCAGGTAGTGCTGCAAGAAAAGCATACGCAGAGGTAGAAGAGCAGAGGCGGGAAGGAGGCCTCCCTTTCTGACACAGGAAGACGTGCCCTGGGGAGAGCCTGACAGGAATCCATGCTTCAGCTTCCACTCTTCCAGGGCAGCGCTGGCCTTGGAAGCACAGGCATGGTTGTTTGAGAGGAACTAGAAATGTCGACTACTTAAAAATGGTTTAAGAGCATATCTGAGGGAACCTTACTGTGGACCATGTCACAGAGACCCAGACCTCTCAACATGCCATCAGCAGAGGGCCAAGCAGTCCTCTCCTGTACACAGTGCAGCCAGACTATGGCCCAGATTTTTTATCTGACTCAGAATGACAGCTCTTCACCTACTTTTCAGAGTATACCCTTCTCTGCATTGCTGTCTTCCCTAGGAATCTCAGCCCTCGGAAGATGGACCTTGGTTGCTGGGGAGAATTGGACACTGCCTAGAGGCTTCATTGATGGCACCATCTAAAGTGTAATCTTGGTTGAGCAGCAAGTAGATCTCAGGGGACAACTATCAGAAAAATAACTCACATACTATGCTGAGGCTTGCTTGTGCCTACAGTAACAATGTTTGGGGCTAGTTGAATAACATAGCCTAATATAGGAACCCTTTTGTCTTTATTCCAATAGATTGAAAGGCTGAAATTTTGCATCAGGATCAGCTGAGTCCCCACACAATGTACAATGCATTTGCTTGGGGGTGGTGTCTAGGTAACCCTCCATTTTCTTCAATACAAGAGAAACAGGAAGAGGAAAAGAATGGGAATGAGGACGTGGAGGAAGTGTGTCTAAGGAAAAGGAACACAGATACACAGATAAGCGGGCAGCTCTGAAGTCTACTAGGCCAGCACCTCCAGTAGGAAGGGACGAGGGCTGGCGAGCTCACCAGTAACTTGGTCTGATAAATCTCCAGCCCTTTGAAGAAGTTGGCCATGAAGGCTTCTGGCTTCTCGGCCTTCTGACCACGCCGTCTCGTCTTCTTTACTGTCACATCTGCCCACAGGTACTCTGCTTGCCCCTCCTCCTTGATTTTGTCTTCCTTTTCTCTGTCTTCCATGCTACAGAGGAGAGGGCTACTCAGTATGTAGAAGAAAGACAGGCCCAGCCTGCTCCTTATCAATCCACTATATTTGATGAGCAGTGACCATTTTGATGATCTGACATGTACATAGGTTATAATATGAGTTTGTGCTATTTTGGAATTAGACTTAACTCTCTTAGGATTAGCAATCTTATGTATACCTATAAACTCGGACAGGAATTAAATGTGGTGTCTAAAAGAGCAAAACAAAGGCCTGCCATATAATAGGTATTCAATAAACACCACAGATTATCCACCATCAGAATTATATGAAGTTGCTAAATATGGGTATTTGGTAATTGTCTCGTCAATGAAACCTTGATGTACTATTGAAATTATAAAGTTAATAAGTGTATATTAACTTTAATATACTTTAATAAAGTGTATATACTTTAGTAAGTGTAAGTTAATAAGTGTATATTAAAATGGAGGCAAAAAAGGAGGAGGAGGAAAAGGAGGAGAAGGAGGAGGAGGGGGAGGAGGAGGAGGAGGAAGAGGAGGGGGAGGAGGAGGAGAAGCAGCAGCAGCAGCAGCCAGGGCTTATAGACTACCTGTTGCCTGCATTGATAGAAATCAGGTTTTCTATTTAGCATAGCTGTAGAACGGCAGCCGCCGTCAAGTATTACCACAGTACTACCACAGGTAGCCCACACCACCAGGAACTCACTCGGCCTTCTCAGATTCAGCTTTCCCTTCAGCTTCATGCACTGCTTTCATCTCTGCTGCCTAGATCAAAAATAGCAGCCAGTCAAGGGTTCCTCAGAGAAAAAGTCCAGGATGAGTCTTTTTCTTTCTGGTTACAAGTCCTAGTGGCTTTGTGGTACTCCCCCAACCCCTCTGATTACTGCTTCTCTCAGGGTTGCAGGATGTAAAGTATTTTGCTGTACATCAAACCTGCTGCCCCTGAGAGATGCTAAATCAGACCTCAACCCTGAAAATTCAGTTGCCTCAACTGAATTGTTTACTCAACTCAAGCAAGACACTTATACTTAAACCTTGGAGTCTCATGGAAGCAAGAGGAAACTAGGACACAGATCACAGTATGTCTAATAAGGAATCTTCCTCTATCTGACAAGCTTCTTGCCTGATTCCAAACCCCCTTATCAGTGCCCTGGTCCCTCTGGTTCATAGAGACTGTACTCAGAATAAAACCATGCTCCCTGGTGAGACGTGCTTATCCTCTAGGGGCCTGGCTTCCTCTCTATGCTGTACTACTTTACTTACTGCTTTTTATACTCAAGTCCTCTGACCTTTCCTCTCTTGGAAAGGAGTCTGAGTCCTTCTGTGCACTAGGGGCTTTGAGTAGTCTTACCCTCTGCCTGGATCATGAAACCCTGGCTTTCCACATGCCTGTCATTCTTTAGGATTTGGCTCAGATCATACTTTTTCAGGAGCCTTGCTAGCTACCCTGTTTATAGCAGATAATAACAAGAATTATATACCCACGCAGAGGTCCTAGATGATTGCACCATGTCCCTTGTATTCCATTAGTTTGTTTATTAAGCTGAACAAGCATCACAAATGGTAATATATTATGTACTTGTTATCTTTGCCTAGTAGAGACAAAGTTCCATTAAAGCAAAACTATTGCTTTTCTTATTAACCAGAACATAGTCTGGTGCATGTGGCTACCCAGATTAGTCTCTATCCCTTTTCAAATGGTTCTATGTCATAAGCCTGCCCAGGAGCAATGCAAAATGAATGATACAGTAAGAATCCCTATATTGGTACCTCTCTCTGTTATAGTTTGTATATGCTAGGCCCAGGGAGTGGCACTATTAGAAGGTGTAGCCCTCTTGGAGTAGGTGTGGGCTTTAAGACCCTAATCCTAGCTGCCTGGAAGTCAGTCTTCCATTAGAAGCCTTCAGATGAAGATGTGGAACTCTCAGCTTTGCCTGCACCATGCCTGCCTAGATGATGCCATGCTCCCTCCTCTTGATAATGGACTGAACCTCTGAACCTGTAAGCCAACCCCAATTAAATGTTGTCCTTATAAGAGTTGCCTTGGTCACGGTGTCTATTTACAGCGGTAAAACCCTAACTAAGACACTCTCCCGGGCTCTTCACACCTCTCATTTGCCTTTCTGTTTCCCAATATCTCCTGCTTAGCATACTTCTGATTTGTACCAACTTGTCCTGTGTCTATCTTTTCTATAAAATTACAAGGACAAAAGATTTATTCATTATCCTCAATTCTCAGACCTCAGAACAGTGGCATGTACATGTTAATGTTCCGATAAATGACAATGGAATTTGTAAATGGATGTGGTTTTTGTCTGCAACCTCACTTCTTCCTTTGATGCAAGTGGCTCCATGAGTTAGTTACATGTTACAAGAGAAGGGAACATGTAGAACATCCTGTGGCCAATGACCTCTGAGTTAGCTTTGTCTTATCCATTTGATTTAGTTGACTGCCTCAAATCTCTAATGATAAAAATGTTCCAGGCATAATCCAACTCACTGATACAGTAGGCTATCAATAAAGAGCAATTATCATCATCAATATCATATGAAGTTGCGAAGTATTGGTGTTTAGCAACCTTTCCAGCAAATGAAACTCTGATTTATTGGGATTAAAGTTAAAAAGAGAAACAGAACATATCTACTATAGAGCTTCAGTGAAATGGACTGTATCAGAGCTTACAGGATATATTGAAACACTGCCTCACAAGACATCTTCTCATGCATTACACTTGCTTTTCTGTGCTTTCACTGAATCACCATGGACGCTAACCTAATAAAACTCGGGAGCAGATGAAGGTGTCAGATCATTATGTTCAGACTCTACAGTGTAGACTAGAAGTCTTCTTGGTAACTAAACACTGGAACACCCATCTAAGTCTCAAGCTCACCACACCTAGTCAATCTGGAATGTCAGCATGATCCTACCAGAACCAGTGTTAATGCAGTGTTTTTACCTGTGCAAACCATGGCAGTGCTGATTGTGGAGTACAGTTAGATTCATTTGGGGGTACGGACTATGAACTGGAATTAGGCTTACCTGAGCTTTCCTTTTCTTCCGGACAGTACTCTCTAATGTCGGGGGTTCGTCCTTGCCGATAATTTCAGAGAGGTCACCTAATCCCACTTCAGGCCCTTGCTTTAAGCCACCTTCTTTCTTTGAGTGGATTCCAAAGAGGTCTGACATGATGTCTGTATCGCCCACCTCACCCTTTACAAAGTGGACCAGCTCAGTGGTGACACCTGGCTCAGTCACTTCTGCCCTGTCAGTCTCTATTACATCATCATGGATCCCAAACTGAGTGGGGTCGGGCATGTCACCTAGGATCTTAGTCACTCTGATGTTCTTTGCCCCTTCAACAAGGCCCCCTCCAAACACTGTGTTCCAGAGGATCTGAAAGATTCCTCCCAAGATCGTGAAGAGCAACTGAAAGAGGCCTACAAACAGCGTCCAGAAGAAGGAGAAGAACACCTTGACCAGTTCCTTTGCACTCATCCTTTTTACATTCCTATATTGTTTCCTCAGGTTCTTCAAGGTTGCCCTCTTCAGAAACTTGGTGACATTTCTCTTTACTGAGACACAGGCCATAGTAAAAGCAGAGGCAGACTCAAAAGATTTATCTTCCTCCTCCCCCTCAGTTTCTATCGAATAAGCAGAATCTTCATCCTCTTCCTCTTCCTCTTCCTCTTCTGGCCTGTCAGTTGAGTCAGATTCTGAGATCTGAGATGCTAATTGCATCTCAAAGATTGTATCTTCACAGAAGTTCACAAACAGTTCCATCTTCTCTTGCTCCCCGCCTTCATTGACAACATCGAAGATGAACTGTCGTTTAGATTCCTTCACTTGAGGCTTTTCCCACTGAGTTCGACTGGATTCACTGATCTCAAAATAAACGCGCTCAATTTTCTTGGCCCCGCCCATGATCTCGATTCGACCCAGGTATGGCTCGAAGTAATTTAGGACACTTTCTGCTGGGTCCAACAGACACTTGAGACGGGAATCGTTGGGCATATGTTCAGAGAGATTTGTCAATAACACTGCCACATTGAACCCTATGTCCTTGGCTGGCTCATGGAACCTCTCTACAAAATCCACGTAATTAAACATGTCGTTCTCATCAGCCTCTGTACATGAAAGGAGAAAGTCGATCTCTGACTGTGTATATTGCTTTAGACCTTCCATGGCCTTCTGAAATTCTTTTCGAGAGATGATCCCTTTGCCATCTGGGTCATATTCTTTGAAGGTGTCTGAGCTGGTTAAGTCTTTAAGTTTCAAGAACATGTCAAAAAATTTCAAGATCATCTCTACATTAGTAGATGATTCTACCAGCGTGTCAACCATCTGTTTTCCGATAGTCCCATTTACCACATTTCCTGTGAGGCAGGTTCAAAAAGACATACAAATATATAAATGAACCCAAGTTATCATTCAACTGGACAGGCAGCTATTTTTAGAAGACTTGTGTGCCAAATTAGCCAGTTTATTTCTGACCATAATGATTCGAAAAATAGGAGAGAGCAGCAAGCCATAACAACTACCCCACCAGGAGCCAAGGGACAAGAAACCAGGGCAAGAGGGAAATGGCCACACCATGGCCTTGTTTCTGCCCTGGGGCCTACGAGGTGGTTTTATTATTAGATCTCTGGGAATACATAGGGATACACAGCGTCCCTTTGATCCCCTTTGACCTGGGAGGGTGCCCAATTAGATGGCTGGCATACACACTGGCAGCCAGATGTGTCAAAAAGCAATGTGGAGAGGGAAAGGATAGGGAGGGGCAAAGCTTGGAGGTTTTCCCCAGTTCATTCTGGCTTTCCTATTGGCATCAAATGAGTTGGTTTCAGGCTTTGTCCATCAGACCATGTGCCCCTCACTCATTTTTGTTTTCAATCTGAAAATTTGTCATTCTACCTGATGTCTTGTGACATCAGTGACCTTCGAGAAGGATAATCTGTGTGATTAGAAAGGTTAGTGCTCAGACCAATTACAATTGTGTGAATGCCTAGTTATACCAAACAGCCCAACCTTCCAGGAGGGACAGAAGCATCACCACCATGTCCTGAAGGAGATCCAAGAGTTCCTTCAGCAGCTCGATCTGACTGGAATCCTAGAACAGAAACAGGAGATACCCCTGAGCTATCTGATCCCTCAGCAAAGTCCAGGGTAGTGAGCAAGTAGGGCCTTCTCTGGAAAGGTCAGGTGAAGGCTGCATCAAGGCAGGAATGAGATCCCTTCTCGATATGAGTGAAGGTGGCTTAAATCCACTGCCTGGAGTACAGGGACGCTCATCCAACACAGCTCCTTCACATTCTGCTCTGTACAAATGCAGCAGGTACACCAACTGTTACTAAAAGCTACCTAACAGCCCCAGACGCTAAAAAACCTTCAGGTACGTCTTAAGTTTATTTGTTGTTCTCTGTACTGGAGAACTACCTATCATGAACTCTATGGGAGATGCTGTTGTAATCTAACTAAGGGAACATTAGATTACCAAGTAGCGTCTCCTTTCCTTGAGGATTTGATTACCCCAGTTGTAGCTGGTGGTGATCAGGGAGGTACTGGGTCTTTATTTAAGCATGCTATTCCTTTGGATGCTTTTGGCGTTCTGTTTGGTTTTAATACAAGCCATACAAGCAGAGTACTGGAAAACTCCCTCTGTGTTGCAAACCCTTCAGCATATACAGGAATGAGTATGTGAAAGTTCTCATCTCAGGGTGAAATTAAAATTAGAAAATTATGCTTGCAAGAAAAACTGAAGGCAATTACTTATTTACTTTACTTTTTTTGAGATAGGGTTTCTCTGTGTAGTCCCAGCTGTCTGTCCTGGAACTCATTCTGTAGAACAGGCTACCTTGAATTCAGAGATCTGCCTGCCTCTGCCTCCTGAGTGCTGGGATTGACAGCCTGAGCCACCACCTATCAGTTTGAAGGTAATTAAAAAAAAAATCCCCTCCTCCCCTGGGTCATACTTGTTTTACCGATTCTCTGTTTCTCTTGCCAAAAGCTTTGTCTAAGCCATTCAGTATCCTGAGGAACTTTCTCCTACCTATTGTGTGTCATAGCCCTATTGAAAAAAACAATAGCAACAGCAACAACAGCAAACCTGTAGCAGGACAGACTACTAGAGCTGAGAAGAGACCTCAGAGGCCATCCCTTCTAACCCTCAATCCTTATAGATGATAAAACCAAAGGCTGGAGTGGGGAGGAACTTTCCCAATGTCTCTGATGAGGAGGTGGCAGGGTAAGGGCTCTACACCACACTGTCATGATTGACACAGACATGGACATGTTACTGCCAAATTAGTAGTCCCTCCAGAACTCCTTTCCCATAAGGCCAGAGTCAAAAGGGGAAAAAAAAAATGAAGGGTCAAACAGCACATTCCAAAAGAGAGGAGGCAGGTGTGATAGCCTTGAAATCTTCAGATTTAAATTAATGCTGCAAATGTCCCTCCAATCAGTCTGAAACACATCTTGCAGTGCTCCTACATGTGTTGCCATGGAGAGAGGCGATCACCGACTATATATGCTACATTTATTTGTTCATAATAAATGTTCTCAGTGGTTCTGATTCATCTTGCCAGAGAGATGGGGAGGAGAGGTAGAGATGGATACGAAGGGGAAGCGGGGGAAGGGGCATTTGTGGATGACAGAGGCATGCAACGTTTGGCAGGTGAGACACATTGATGCGTGGTATTCTAAAATGAAAGGACTGTGGCCAGGAAGCAAAGGGGATGAGCACCGTGGAAAGCAGTGCTGAGGCACTTACAAAATAACAGGTTGGTGGGACACAAGGAAGGAAGAAGCTGCGTTCATGCAGAAGCCCCCCTGGGATGCCCCTGAAGACATACATCTGTTTCGGTCCTCAGTTTTAAGAATGAGACTAATCTGTTTGGCTTTCCCAGCCTTTGATTAAACAGCCACACCCACAAGGGGAAGGTGAAAGGAAAGGAAGTTAACCCAACATTTCACTGTAATGGAATGTGTAGAGGAACAGGCCACAGTACCTGAGAAAGTTTCATCTGCATGTTAGCAAATACATGGAGGAATCCGACTACTGCATCCCACAGCCTACTGTGAGCCAGGCTTTGCTGGTTCCCGATGCAAGGGCCCTGTAGAGAGGAGACAGCCTCATTCCACATCGTGTCAGTCAGAGCCTGTTCTACCAGGGCATTTGACTGAGGGTAACATGAGAAGACAGCACCTTTCACACTCATTATTTCATGTTTCAATATTTTCCCAAGTTGCTTTTCATTCTTTCTAATTACAGGACTTTCTCTCTAGGTGGAGAATGGGGGTTTCATTGCCCACCGATTGTCTTTTAGCTTCAAAATGAAGACTATAGTTAATGAAATAGTTAAATACTAAAATACTATGGTTGAAGCAGGTCTGAAGGGCATTCCTCTCCATCAGCAGCTTTCAACCATCTTAATGCTCCAACCCTTTAATACAGTTCCCTGTGTTGTGGTGGTCCCCAACTCTACAATTATTTTGACTGCTACTTCAGAAGTGTAATTTTGTTAGTGTTATAAATCATAATGCAAAATATCTGTACTTTCTGATAGCCTTAGGTGCCCCCTGTGAAAGGACCAGTCAACCCCAAACCCTCACAGGTTGAGAACCACCACTCTCCCCTCTCCTCACCCAGTTCTTTCCCTGGAAGGCCTTTTAAGGAAAACAAGGGTATCAGAGACAATCTACCTACTACCTGTTATTTTCAAGCAAAGCTCCATGCAAGTACTACATATCTCTGATTAATCAAAGTTCAAAGTCTCAGTACTAACGGCAGTGACCAGCTACTTCTAGGGTTTCCTTACTAAGTTAAACATTATATATAAATACCAACTCAAACACTTTTTTCTTAAGGCCCAATGTAGATGACTTAGTTACTAGTTTGCTTTTCCATGATAGTAACCTTCCTATTTATAGCTGCACTTCCTTAACTCTCCTTCAAAGTCTTGCTTTTTGGGGGGGGGAGGGGGGTGTTGTTTTTTTGTTTTATTTGTTTGTTTTGTTTGTTTTAATCTTTTACTCAATCTCCAAATTTCTCTTCAATAAGAAAGCTCTGAAAAGGACACATATACATATTATCCCAAGAATGTAAGAGTCTTAGTGGGATTCCCAAGGGAAAGTTGAGAGGAAGGAGTATTACCTACTTTCCCACATCACACACACAAGCATGTTTAAAAGTTACTGTTCATCTATGCTCAGTTCCTCATCCCAAGAGGTCCCTTTTTCTAGGTGGTGCACTAGTGGCCAATAAATTCATTTCAGCATAAAACTAGTTGTTGGAAGAAACATGTATTTACAGAACATGGGTTTGGTTGGTGTGTAGAGCACTCTAGGAGAAATCTGTTTTTGTTTACAGGTTCTCCTATGAGAAGTCTGCATTTATCCCTGGGTGGGATACTACTGTCCTTTTCTTAATGGAGTCTTTCTCTTTTTACACTTGATCTTAGCCAAAGGCCGAGAAGCAGTAGCCCTTCTCATTAATTTTGAGTTTTAATACAGTTTAACTTTGCTACATTAAAAAAAAAGACCAATTTTCTAGGTAGTACACTAAGTTTTGTATTTATTTTTATGAGAAAATAAAATCTAAATGAGCTAGTTACCTCATGATTTGGATGATGAATGAAAATCCAGTTGCCTCCCCTTCTTCCCTTCCCTTCCCTTCCCTTCCCTTCCCTTCCCTTCCCTTCCCTTTCTTTTCTTTTCTTTTCTTTTCTTTTCTTTTCTTTTCTTTTCTTTTCTTTTCTTTTCTTTTCTTTTTCAGTACTGGGGATTGAACCTGAGAACCCCCCCACATACCAGGCAGAAACTCTACTATTAAGCTATAGGCTCAGATCTTTTAAAATGATCTCCTTACCCAGCTGGCCTTGTATCCACTCTCAACCCCAGAAAGGTCCTGAACTTAGGATCATCTCGTCTCATCCTCTAGATAATGTTTTTCACAGAACAAATTTTAACTCCATTATGTAAAACAAAGAGCCACACTCAGATTACAGAATAGGGAGAGAAGGAAGTGACAAGGAGGGAAGAAATGCTCCTCTTTTCTTTCCTTGGTCTTTCTTCAGTTGCAGCAAACTGAAGTAATTGTTGACATCATGTTTCATGAAATCTCTTACAATCCTATCTCCATGACTTTTCCAAAAGACCAGTATACCTCCTTCTTTATTTATCCATAGCCAGTATGTATCTGTAACGACAGACACTGTGTCCTGGGGTTCAAAAGAGCTTTCTCTTCCATTGAACTCATACATGTGTGCTTTATTTGTTTCATTTATTGTTGTCTGACTCTGAATCTCAGGATGTTGTTCTATCTATCCCCAGTTCCATTTCTCCATGTTTGGTACATAATAGTTATGATTTGAGCCATAATGCAAGTGATTATTTCAAATCTTGTGCAATCATCGCCTATCAAATATTTCTCATCATGTATATGATTTTTTTCAATGATACTGAAAGCGCTTTCATGGTAGAGACAATAAATTATATTCTTCCCAGGGACTAAGGAGAGAACACAAGCTAAATGTTTTGTTCAATCAATAAATGAGCAAATATTTTATTCATGAGTTTTCTGGTTATGATAATATAAAAAGGAAGTGTCAATTCTGCTTCTAAAAAAAGCTTGTATCACAGAAGGCTGATATGGCAACTGGGTTATATAGCCAGTTATACCTACATACATCATTCATCTCTCTTCACAGTAGGTAGACTGTTGTAGGAAATAAATAGAGATTGTTATAGAAAGAGAAAGAAAACTAGAATATTAAGACAGAGATCCACTTTTTATTACTTGAGTTGACTAACTTCTTTCCTAGTAAGAGATAAAAGATTCTGGATTTTATTGTTTATTTGATTTTGTGACAGAGTCTCACCATGTTACCCAGACCAGCTTCAAACTCAAGATCATCCCACCCCAGCCTCCAAAGTCCAGGATTATAGGCATATGTCACCGTAGGTAGGTTGAATTATGAGGTTTCGTTTGTTTGTTTGTTTATACCATTGTTTTATAATTCTATCTCCATACTTACAGAACACCAGATATTGATACTTTATCAGATATTCTAGACTGAAGAATGTTAGGTTGAACCGATTTTTTTCTTTTATTATTCATTTAAAGTCAATCTTGAAAGGAAAACTACCATGTCTTCCCTGCCCTCTTTGAGACAGGGTGTGTAACAGAGTCCTAACTATTTTTTTAAAGATTTATTTATTTATTATTATATGTAAGTACACTGTAGCTGTCTTCAGACGCTCCAGAAGAGGGAGTCAGATCTCATTACAGATGGTTGTGAGCCACCATGTGGTTTCTGGGATTTGAACTCAAGACCTTCGGAAGAGCAGTCAGTGAGTGCTCTTAACCGCTGAGCCATCTTACCAGCCCGAGCCCTAGCTATTTTGGATCATGCTTTGTGGACCAGACTGGCCTTGAACTCACAGAGAACCACTTGCCTTTGCCTTCTGAGTGGTGGGATTAAAGGCGTGTGCCACTGTGTCTGGAGGAAAGCAAAATGTAATGGGGTAAATGAAAATAAAGTGTGACAGCACCATGGACAAATCCCAGTTGGGGACCACAGACTACAGGCTCTCATAGACCACAGGTACCAATAGTTCCTTTTTCTAGATTAAAAAAAAAATGTCAGCATTGGGACTGAGTACATAGGCCAATCACTGTGTGCATCCTAATACTCTTTAGAGAATATAAAAAATGAGAATGTTGAAAATATTCTATTTGTTATCAATTCTGCATTTATTAACACCTACCTGGATGTACTCTGTAAGAGAATTAAAAATTTGCTTGGTGACTGCCAGAGCTTTAGAGAAATTATGCTGTCCAGATTCATCAATGACGTCCTTCCCTGAATAGTACCAATAGAAATCGCTGATGGACTCCTAAAAACAAACAGCAGAGTTTGATAGTTCTCTGTCTGAATTCAAGGAAAGTAAACTCAGTGGACAAGAAGGATTCAGAAGAATCCCATATCTCCATGCCTCTACTAGGACAGGAGCTGGGGACCCTGTGAAGATGGACAGAGATCGTCCTAACACCTACCTTTCAAACACACATATGTCTCCAATGGGAAGAACAGAGAAGGATGACACCCAGTTTTTAATACCTGGGAGACTATGATATATAATGTTCAAAGTGAACCATGTCCACCAAAGATAACAGAGATTATCACCCAAATCACCATATTAACAGCAAAGGAATAGCAGGTGTTGTTCTAAGTAACTTAAGAATATCAAACCTCTCAATATTTATTACCACTCTGTGAGGCAAGTGCTACCCATCATATAGACAAGAGAACTGCACCATAGGGAACTTAAGTAGATTATTCCTGATTCCTAGAACATGGCAAAACCAGGGGTGGGGTGGGGATCTGTTACAGGAAAAAGTCAGGTGTGTTCTCAACAGCAACAATGTGAAAACATCAAATTCTTCTTACCATAAACAAGTTTTTCTCATAAAACTATACTTCTTAGTCATAAGTCATTTGATTATTCTTTCTTAGCTATTGAGGCTGGGTGTTCACTGACAACACTAACATCAGCCAGTATTTTATAATACACTTTAATAGCTAAGGTCCTCTCTCTTTTTTTGAATGCATGTTTTAGGAATTAAAAATTCCCTTAGGTATGAAAAAATAGATTACAACTCCTTCTTTGAGGGTCAGATGATATAGACACTTTTTGACTAATGTAGACCTAATGCATATGTTTTCAACTTAACCATGGTATTGAAGTGGCATAGATTCAGTTGAAATTGTACTTGAAATTCTGAGTATTGTTTTCTCAATTAACAATTTATGGTATGATGCTCTCTCATAATGCAGGAGCCATGAACCATAGTTCAGAGTAAGTCATACAATTTTAAGAATAAACTACCAAAAGCTATAGTGCAGTGGTTTTCAGCCTTCCTAATGCTGTGACACTTTTATACAGTTCTTCATGTTTTGGTGACCCCCAGACACAAAATTATTTTCTTTGTTACTTCATAACTGTAATCTTGCTATTGTTATGAATCATAATGCAAATATCTATTTCTAATGGCCTTAGATGATATCCATGAAAGATTCATTTGACCCCCAAAGGGTTTGCAACCCACAGGTTGAGAACCACTGCATAGTGTATCATCTCATTTAGCTATGACATTCGGTAGCTAGGTGTATGAAATTCTTCTTTAGCGTATGGTTGGTTTATCAGGATATAACCCCATTGAAGAACATTTGAGGGTCTCCATGGATCTGTATAGCCATTGTTAACTTGTATAACTGTAGATGAAACACACCATTGCCTAAGGCCCCCCAACTCACCTGCAGACGCAGAAGGTAGTCCACAGTGCTAATGATGATGTTCACAGTCGTGGTGTTGCCCATCTGAGTCCTCAGGAAGTTCTGAAAGTCTGAGAGCACCAGTTCTGGGTCAGAACCCAGGCTCATTACACCAAAGGGAGCTAGGCATGCCTCTTAGCTGAGCTTAGAAGTAGCATATTATGTGGCTCAAGTTCTACACAGATAATATATTTGGAGCCTCGCAGATCCTCCTCTCCTCTATGCCCTGCCCACCTGGTGACATCTAAAACAAGATGAGACCCAATAGGTGATGTGAAAGGGCTCATGATTGCAGGGGTGGTTTAGCCTTGGTGACACTAAACAACAGCAGGCATAAGTCTAATGATCACTTTATAGAGCCTCTCTTGTTAAGGACTAGATGAATTGGTATTCTTGGATAGTGTGGTGGTTTGAATGAGAATGGCCCCCAATAGAATGGCTCATATGTTTGAATGGTTGGTGTCCAGTTAGTGGAACTGTTTGGGAAGGATTAGAGGGTGTGGCCTTGTTGAGGGAGGTGTGTCTCTGGGAGTGAGCTTTGAAGTTTAAAAAGCCCATTTCAGGCCCAGTTTTATCCTGTCTTTTCCTGCTGTGTTTGGATCAGGATGTAAAGCTCTCAACTACTGCTCTAGCATCATGCTTGTCTGATTCCCACCATGATGATCTTGGACCAACCCTCTAAAACTGTAAGCAAGCCCCCAAATAAGAGTTGTCTTGGTCATGGTGTCTCTTTGCAGCAATAGAACAGTAGCTAAACCAGAAAGCAACTAGTTGAATCAAGTGGAGTCCACTGAAATGAATGAGAGTTGTGCATACAAATGCTGTTTTCCCTTGACAAGTCAGTTGATACCACTCACCACTGTTATGTCCTTCACAAAGCAACTGTAGGAATCTAAAGAGATCTTGTGTGAATTCATCATTCTGGAGTACCTTTTCACCTTGAAGACATAATATACACATCAGCATTTGCTTGGCTTCTCAACAAGGTACATCTTCTGACTCAAATGACTCCAAAAATGACAATAGGGTTTGGAAATGTACCTTTGGATTAATGTTGATAAACTCAGTTAATTGGGAACCAAGGCTGCAGAGTACACAGCCCCAACAGTAAACTGTTTAGCCCCAAGATACATCTGTAATGAGAACAACTCGGACAATGGCAGCCAGTGGCTCACAGCCCATAATAATCCATGCTTTACAGATGGAAGACACTTCTTTAATTAAGCATCGAACTGCTGGGTTAAACTTGACATGCAGCCACCCAACCTAAGATGTGTTTGTACCAAGGCAATTAAATCTATTCTCTTAAGATTTACACACATGATAGGAACTCGGGGAAGAGACTCACACTTACCACGCTCACGAACAATGACTGGTAATAAGAGGAAAAAAGAGAAAGTACAAAGTAAGAAACCCATAAATACTACACCAAACTTTTTTCAAATACATCTAACTTCATGAATGCATCCATCTTGGATGCTGGCCTTAGCAAAACTGCATATAGAAATGTTTTTTGCTCAAATAGAGCAAATCTTTGCAGATAAAGGAAATAGCATGCAAAGGTTCTGATTAGAAAGAGCTGACATTTCAATCAGGAAGAGAATGACCTTGGCATTCATTAGTTACTTACGCGTCCCTTCTTCTGTAACCATCCCCAGGCCTTCGGCTTTATTCTGTCTCTCAAATGCATTCAAATCAAGGACACTTTTAAGGACAAAAGAAAACAAGGTTCAGGGCTAACTGGTGACGCTGGGAAAATATTTCTAATTTCAATGTATCTACTAAGAATATTTTATCTCATTATCATAAGTAGACCAATACCCAGCAGCTTGGTTAAAAGCCTGAAGGTCCCTTGGGTTTGTGTCAAGCACTGTAGTTAATGAATGTGATAGCTCATGGCTTTTGTTACATGTATAGAGGGGTGGTGGTCACTGTTCAGTTTGAAAACATTCTTATGAATGAAGATTTGAAAAGCCTTCCCAAATTAGGAAGATATGAGTTCTTTCTGAGATTTTGTAAACTGCACCCAATGCTCACCTCCCGCCTTTACTTTCTCTAAGGATCTCAGCGAATTGGAGGAGAGAGCTAGAAACTCTGAAGATTTCAAAGGCCACGCCCTTTTATGGTTCCTGCTTTGTTCAAAAGCCAGTAGCCATTGAGATTAAGCCTTCTGTGCAATGGTGTCCCTAAACTCACAAAAAGTTGGCATTTGTTTTTGCCCCCGTTTTCTCCTACTTCCTGGCTATAGTCGAGTTTTGCTGAAGCAGCAAGCTCCAGCACTACGCTGAGGCTGGGGACGAAATCACTGTAGGATCAGATTACTTTAAAGGAAAGCTCCTTCTGTTTTCTTAACAGTTTAATTTTTTAAATTTTTCTCAGATCTGAAAATTGTCCTGGAGCATAAAGTTTTATGAAGGTATTGCTCTTAGGGAGGTGTATGGCTGAGCCCATGAAGCCTCTAGACATTAATTAGCCTCAATCCTGCTGCTGTTCAGAGGAGATGTTGTAAGACTAGAAAGACATTGGCACTCTTTTTCTTTCTTTTTTTGGGGGAGTCATGACTTGGGAATTTTAAACAGAAAACAGTGAAATTTCTATTCCTACGTTTGTTGTTTTACTTTACAGGTTTAAAAAAATACATTTATTTTTGTGTATAAGTGTTTTCCCACATGTTTGTTTATGTACCATGTACACACCTGGTGCCCATGTGAGTCAGACAAGGGTATGGGATCTCCTAAAACTGGACTTATAGATAGTTTTAAGCCACCATGTTGGCAGTGGAAACTGAATCTGGGCCCTCTGCAGAAGCTGCAAGGCCCCTCATCCCTCCCTCCTGACATCTCTTCAGGCCCTAGCTTTGTAGTTTTCCCAATCCCAGGTTATGCAATATAAAACAGGTTTGCTGAAAAACTCCAAATTATCCTGCTGTTTTGCTATTTGGATTTTGCTGTGTTGGGTTGGGAGATGGGGCAGGTGGAGGTAACCTAGAAGAGGACATTTGAACCCTGTTGCTTTGAAGCTTTGATTTTGAATTGGTGCCATACGGTGTCCAAGTCTCATTTTAATCCCTAAAAACCCATGTTGGATGTTTTAATGTTCCAGCTGCTTAAGTATTTTACAAATATGTGTTATTTGTATAATAACCAAACCCATTAAAGTGTCTTAAAACTTCTGTGAGAAATGATCCTGCAATTAAGTTATGTCACTTGTCCCTCTGTGCTATCATTATAAATGAATTATAAACAAATTTAGCAGGCTCAAGTGCTGTCACATATTGAGAGAACTCTTAGACACCTAGTGGAAGTTTCAGGAGTAATGCAGAACCCAGTTTTCTTGCTGTTGTCAACCCTGAGTCCACAGGTGTTATTTATTTGATCCTTAACGAGTCAGGCATAGCAATAGTACATTCTCTTTTCCTGAGAGAGACAATGAGCCAATAGACCATTAGAGGAAAACAAATAGAGCTAAGAGCAAGAGATGCTGCTGCAGCTCAGATTGTACCCAATCAAATAAGGTTGGCAAGATTATAAAGTCTGCTGAAGGATGTTTATCCTATAAATTTTCAAATGATAGCCATCAAGCTCTATCTTTTTTTAAATTTATTTTTTATTAGATATTTTCTTAATTTACATTTCAAATGTTATCCTGAAAGTTCCCCCCTCCCCCCCGCCCTGTTCCCCTGCCCACCCACTCCCACTTCTTAGCCCTGGCGTTCCCCTGTATTGGGGTATATAAAGATTACAATACCAAGGGGCCTCTCCTCCCAATGATGTCCAACTAGGCCATCTTCTGCTACATGTAGAGCTAGAGACACCTGTTCTGGGGGTTCTGGTCAGTTCATATTGTTGATCCTCTTCTAGGGTTGCAGACCCCTTCAGCTCCTGTGGTTCTATCTCTAGCTTCTCCATTGTGGGCCCTGTGTTCNCGGAAGGGGTCTTCAACCCTCTAGGTGGAAGAATAACATGAACTAACTAGTTCCCCCTGTGCTCATGTCTCTAGCTGCATATATGGAAGAAGATGGCCTAGTTGGCCATCATTGGGAGGAGAGGCCCCTTGGTCATACAGACTCTATATGCCCCAGAACAGGGGAATGCCAGGGCCATTATGTGGGAGGGGGTGGGTAGAGGAGCAGGGCGGGGACGCGGGAGGGTAAGGGAAAATTTCTGGATAACATGTGAAATGTAAATGAAGAAAATATCTAATAAAGAGAGAAAAAAAATTAAAAAAAAAAAGAAGGAGCAAAGTGTCCACTTTTTGGGCTTCGTTCTTCTTGAGTTTCATGTGTTTCACAAATTGTATCTTGGGTAATCTAAGTTTCTGGGCTAATAACCACTTATCAGTGAGTACATGTTATGTGAGTTCTTTTGTGATTGGGTTACCTCACTAAGGATAATATCCTCCAGATCCATCCATTTGCCTAGGAATTTCATAAGTTCACTGTTTTTAATAGCTGAGTAGTACTCCATTGTGTATATGTACCACATTTTCTGTATCCATTCCTCTGTTGAGGGACATCTGGGTTCTTTCCAGCTTCTGGCTATTATAAATAAGGCTGCTATGAAGATAGTGGAGCATGTGTCCTAATTACCAGTTGGAACATCTTCTGGATATATGCCCACAAAATATCTAGCTGATTTTGTATACTTCCATCTGTCTTCCCTCTTTCTCTTGAATTGTGAAGTTTTAAGAATGATAAGTAGTTTCTCCATATTTACCTGCAGGACTGCATAAGACCAGAAAGGCTTTGAAAGAATCCAGCATCTTTTTTCTCCTTTAAGTAATCTAGCATTTTCTGCAAAGGAGACACAGTTTAGAGGGAAATAATGAAAACAGTCACAACTGATGATCTTCCTAATTCCAATGGAGAAATGGCAAATGCCCTGCCATAGAAGCATACAAAAGCAGACTCTTGGAGAAACATCAGAAGAACTGGTATAGTTAAGAAAATATAACCTCTATACCCAAGGCTTAGGGAGCATCTCAGAAGAGGCTAAAAGATTGTAAGAGCAAGAGGACAGGATGTCAGCTGCGAGACTGTCTTCTCTCTACAGTACAGGGGAGCAGCACACAGGGCATTTCAACAATGGGCCCCCTAAACACGGCCTGGACAACCCCACCACCAGATGACATGCCAATCTGGTTCAGGGAAACCTCAGAAGGCCTCATTCCTAGAAGAAAATTAATGACCATGGGCATTAATGAAGGAGAATCAATCTTTCCCCAGGATGAGTCCCATGATAGGTTATCCAATACTAAGTGGCCAGCTCTAAAAACATACTTTTAAGCTATACTAAATGGATTCAGAAGGTTATATGTATATGCTTATATGAATGCATACATGTAACCATAATAATTAAAGAAAATGTATGCATAAGTCAAGCCATCTACTTGGGGAGTCAGATTCTATTGTACTAAGGCTCATTAGTTCCACCATTTCAGCACAGTATAGTACTTTTGACATTTGTGGTTTTATTGTTACCAGTTCTAATTCAGGCTGACTAGCAGCTCTCAATACTGACTGTCTCATTTAATGCTCCTTGGAGGCTTGGGTATTTTATTTTGTACTCTGAGAAATTAAATACAGGGTCAGCAAGTGCTTGGCCACTGAGCTGTACCTCTGAACATTAATTTTATGAGACAAAAGTTCACTCACTCCATAGCCCAAGCTTGCCATGAACTCAAAAATCACCCAGCCCGATCTTCTCAAATACTTTACTTGTATTGCCTCCTGTAATAACTCCAGCCTTTACAGCAGAATCAGGCATTGTCAGCAATCAGCAAATAACTGTTTAATTAAATAAAGCATAATTAAATGAATAGCAGGTTGTGAGTTACTGTGTTTTCTCATGGTAAAGCAGTTCACAGGTTAAAGTGCTGAAATAAATGCCAGAGGCTTCAGAAACATCCTCTGAGTATTTACAGTTCTGCAGAAACTCTGAGGGAAAATGCAATGTTTTGTTCCTTTAATCCTAGGCTTTAAAAACCTCTTTGTTAAATACACACTTGCATGTAGACTCCTGGCTATTGTTATCTGTGTTCCCAGCTACTCTGACATAATTGGCCACTAAGGACAAACACCAGCCAAGCAACTGCGGGTAGGCTTCTCGGAGCAAATGAAGCCTCATCAATGAGAACTGTCAAGTAGAAGTACCCCAGGAACTCTTCGCCATCGCCCTTGATGCTGAGTTACCTGTTGCACACCAGCATTGCCTCCGTTCAGAATGGCAATCCCCAGCTTCAGTGTCTCAACCACCATTGGGCTCATCTCACCTGCCAGGGTGAAGATTCGATTAAGCTACCACGGAAAGAGGTGGCACATCATACCCACTGGGTCTTCTCCAGTCTTGCTAGTGTGACTTTAGGTCAGGGTGTGCTAGCTCTGTGGCAGTTACCTAGGGTCTACCTAGAAACAGTCACCTTTGCTGGCACTTATCATCTGAAGGACCATCTCTGCCGCGCCACGCTCATGCAGCCTTGCTTGTTGATACAGTGTTTTTTGCTTCTCCATCTCCTTCTCCTAGGAAAAGAAGTCATATGGAAAGATTTGCTCTCAGCCCCTTCCCTGTGCTCAGCTGTACCGCCTGCTCGCGTTCCCCTTGAGTAAATGCAACGTGGTGAAGTAAGCTGAGAGTGAATCTTTAGGAGCCCAGAAAAGGCAATGCACATCATTCTGGACAAAGCAAAGCCCTACATTTTATTTCCAGATACAAGCTACCTTCCTCAAAGGATATACCCATGATTCACCCATTGGTTTTCCACTCTTTATGTTGATAGGTAATATAGTGTTTTCACCTTTGATATTACAAAGAAACCTATGATTATTATTTTTTTTAACAGTGAAGTGCAGATAAAGGATTTTTATTCAATGTGGCCATATTGGGAAGAGGAACAAAAGGATCTAGTGAGCCTTCTCAGCCTTAGTCTTCAGGGTCCTAGCATCAGACTAACTAAGCCATGCCTGTCAAGGTCTGGACAGTCCATCGCTACTATCTCAGCTCCAGTCTCTCCTGCAAGGTCACCTGACAAGCTCTAAGTCTCTCTCCTGGAGACAAGTTCCTCCTTGTCTGCCTCCAGGGCTCTAGCTTTTCCATCTCCAGCCTGAGATTCTTTGGAATCTAAGATTTAAATGCTATTTCCAATATTCTGTTATACAGGAAACAAGCTTGCCGGCCACTTGAATGGATTTGTCCAAATGTAAGAAAAGTCCCTGCATTTAGACTGCAGATATGCTCTGCCATAGCTGGTTACCTGAACTGTAACTACCTGTATTCACTTCATTTTATTTTTGGGTGCTTTGCCTATCAAAGAGCACAGGAGCCTAAAATTGTGCAATTTTAGGAGTTTTGGGCTTCTGTACTGCCTTGAAATAAAACTACTATCAATATCTGCATTTATAGACTAGTGTGGATGATTACAGTGTCCTTGATTTTTCATTGTTGCTTGTCAGTCACACAGGCAGATGGCAGAGCCATGGCTAGACTTGCTGATTCAGACACAGCAGCAGTACAGTGAGTCTCGTAAGCAAATGGCGGTCACCATTTTGAAGCCCCAACCAATAGGCCAGCAAGGGCCCTGGTTCTAATCTTTATGAAAACTCACTTCAAATGTTTTTTCCTTGTCTTCCTCTTCTTCTTCATCCTCACCACTCTGACAGCTCTGGATTCCATGGAGCAGGGAAAGGAGGAGACAGAAAACCAAGTTATAGGGGAGTCTGATGAGCACAGCTCGTCTACAATGTTTTGCAAGGGCAGGGGCCAGGTATTAGTCACAGACTCCTTGGGACCTCAGCACCTTGTAAAACTAGGAACATTTTGATCATTGCATGGGAACATTCTACTTTAAATGCCATTTCTGCAGTTACCAAAGGGTTAAGGAACAAGATAGAACAGGGAGCTCACTTATCCAATGTGATCTGTTTTAAGCGCAGACATGAATTCCCTTCTCTGGAAAAGTTCTGATTTGATGAGAACCAAGGATTGCAAGATAAATACCAGGGCCATGATAGTAAGACTGGGCTACCAAAGACGTAAGCCGTACATTGTCTCTGTATACTGGGGCCATGAGATAAAACAGAACAAAGAAATACCAGTTCCATGTTTGCCAATATATTCTGTCTTCCTGAATGCCTTTCTACCTGAAGACAGATGCCTTTCTATCTGTGTATTCAGTATTTCAGAGTTTGTCAAACTCCAGGTGGCAATTTCTCCAGTTACTGTGGCTTCTCAAGGAAACTGGAACCCCTTTTCTAGGGTCCAGCATGTTTCCTTTGTCTGTACATGGACTGAAGTACCTGACCTCTCCTGACTGAAGAAGATGCAGATAGTCTGTGTACTTAAGCCCATCTTCTCAGCATTAGAACTGTCCCATGAATCCAGCCACCAGCAGTCTCAAGGTGTCACACTTATGGTGCGTGAGCTGTGTGACACCTAGAACCTGTCCTGAACAAACGCCAGTCTTGCTGCTCACATGACAATTTTACAAGTCCAAAGAGGTCTAAAGAAAGATTGTGACAGAGTGCTTGAAACCCCGGTGTACCTTGGCCATCATGCTGGAATAGGAAGTATACAATGGATCATCTTCTAATTTGCTGGAAATAACAGAGAAAATATTTAGCGAGCTATTTTTTGGAGTCAACAATACACCAAAAAACCACCAAAAACCATTCCAAGTAAAATGTACCAGTGAACTAATCAGATAGTTTGACTCGGAAAAGGATGAGTTGGTATTGACTTGACATGGAATTTAAGAGTAAAGTCAGAATTTTAAGCTGTTTAATCTTTTATCTGTCTTCTATTATGATGAGAAGCCTGTCCTCTATATGTTTCCTGGTGGCCATGAAGAGAGGCTCTCAGGTCTGAAATTCCCCATACACTTTGCTGACCACCATGACTGAGCACTGTCCCTAGCCTAGGGGAGGAGCCCCAGAGTGATGCTGACCTCCTCTCCGTGAGCGCGTTCCGGCTAAAATGCAGAATGATCTGGTGAAGTGGGTCAGGTTGCTTCTCTGTCTCCTCTTCTTCCTCATCTTCAACTCTGGGAGATTTCTATACCGAGTAACACAGACAGATTTTAGGCAGAGATTCCAGCAGGCACCACACAGCTGCATGCGAACCACGAGAAGGCAAAGTGCAGGGCACAGAGAGGCATCAGACTGGAAGCCGAGGGCAAGCTCTCCACCAGATGCTTACTTTAAGGTAGGAGTCCTAGGGATGCAAGGTTGGTACAGACAGATGCATTCCCCCCAGCCAATCAAAGACACATTCCAATTATAAATGAACTGAAATAAAAGAAAGCGAATGGCTGACCACAGGGAATGAACTACAAAACTCCCATGCAAGTTGTGGGCACCCCAGTTCAGGAGGGAAACCCCACTGTCACTATTGAAACTGAGTTCCTCTAGACAATACATGGAACTTCTGAAGAACAGACTAGAGACGGAGGTGTGGCAAAAGTCACAAATCTCTGGGACTTATTTGGGGACCAGTTGTATTATTCTAGATTTTAAAAAATGGCCTCAAGCTAAAATTTGCATTGTTGTGAGAAGCTGCTATTTAGGAGTCACTTCTCTTGTTTTTATAGGAAGGAGACCAGCAGCTGATGTTAGTGGCAACAGTAACATTTTCTGTCACAGCCTTTCAGTGGGGGGATGAGGTGGGGGGGGGCGGTGGGGGGTTGGAGAGCGGTACTTGGTGAATATGTGAGATCTGCACAGGCTGTGTGAATGGTTGGTAGCTGAGAGCTTGCCTGCTCTCCCTGACAGCTTCACACCAATCAGGGAAGTGGGAAAACAAAGACAGAGCCTTTCAGTATCAACAGGGCTATGTGGGGAAAGTAAGGGACATAGAAA
>CACVCL010030174.1:0-54610 GCA_902729485.2 Mus minutoides
GACACAGACCTGTCCACAGGGCAATTAAAGAATTCAATAATCCATAGACAACCCCGAATAACTATCAGCATTGCCTCATCCCAACACCCTCTGACCCCTTTGCAGCCTCCTCTCCTTTCTTTCATCTGATCTCAAGATTTAAAAACAAGAATTTTTTACATTAAAAATTTTTATTTTGGCCAGGCATGGTGGCCCACGCCTTTAATCCCAGCACTCGGGAGGCAGAGGCAGGCGGATTTCTGAGTTCGAGGCCAGGCTGGTCTACAAAGTGAGTTCCAGGACAGCCAGGGCTACACAGAGAAACCCTGTCTCGAAAAACCAAAAAAAAAAAAAAAAATTTTTTTATTTTGGGTGTCTCTGGAGTGACTCCTGGGGGGGCGGGGCAAGGTCAGAGTTGGTTCTTTTGCTACTGTGGGTTCTGCTATTGAACTCAGGTTGTCAGGCCTGGCACCATACCTCTGGTTCTCCAGAAATCTTACATAGCTGGAGCTGAAGAGATAGATGGCTTGGTGGTTGATAGTCTCAGATGAACCAAAAAACGGCAGTTCACAACTTTTAACTCCACTTCTAAGGCATCTGACACCTTCTCCTGGTGTACCTGCAGCAGGCACACACGTGGTTTAAAAAAAAAAAAAGAAAAAGACCCATACACAAAATAAAAATAAAAATTTTGAATCTTATGTTGCTACATACCACACTATTTAACAATATCGATATATGCACTTTTGGTATATTTTGATGTTTCATACCATCAAGCTAAGGTTTTCTCAAGATGCCTGCTACAGGCACTGCAAAACTACAGTTAATGAGTGACCTACCTCTTTTACCCTTTTTTTGGTTTTGTTTTTGTTTGTTTTGTTTTGTTTTGTTTTTCGAGACAGGGTTTCTCTGTATTGCCCTGGCTGTCCTGGAACTCACTTTGTAGACCAGGCTGGCCTCGAACTCAGAAGTCCGCCTGCCTCTGCCTCCCAATTGTGGCCTCCTCCCTTACCCTTAATAAATACTGTTTAGCATTAGAAAACACCTGAAGCCTAGTTAGTTAACTTTCTGGAACACATACACCCTAAGGATCAAGGTGTTCCTAGGCCTTGGTGTTGTGTATGTTTTTGAACCATGTGATGTTCCTCTCTAAGCTTGCTTAAGATTTAAGGTTGAGTTGTAACTTGTTAGCCTTAGGGTGTCAACCCAGTTAGGGCGCGGGGGTGGAGATGTTGTTTATGAACAACGGTGAACAGGCACGCAAATGCTTTTTACTTCTCCATCTTAATCTCTGGGCTATTGTCTTTATTTTCCCGTGCAAGGAAGAAGGAGATAGATATTCTCCTAATAATTCTGCCCAAATATGGAAAGAATCTAGGTCTCAATGACAAGGCTCCGGTGTGGGGTGGGAGTGGGTGGGTGGGGAATAGAGTAGGGGGTGAGGAGGACGGTGTTGCGGGTAATCCTTCTTCTACACTCAAAGAGTTATTTTGCACATTTAAAGAGTTATTTCTCTAGTCAGCTCCTGTGGCATCTCTCAGCAAGGTTTGCCAGATAGCCAAGTGAAAACAATACAGCTCCAGCTCCGGTGAAATTGAAACAGGCTTAGGGATATGCATTTCATTTAGTGAATTTGGAGGGGGGTGGGAGTGACAGGAACTCGGAAACAAAGTAAGGAGTGAGGTTCTTCCTTTTTATTTTATTTTGTTCGTACCCACCTGTTTCCTGGAGAAACAGTGTGAAACTACACACCTTGCAAAGCTGGAGCGAGGAACAAGGGAACATATACAAAGTGTTCCCCAACTTCACAGGTACACTGAAGAGATGAGGGGATAAGCAACAGGATGTGGACACTCCCTTACTGCTTCCGCTCCAGAGAACAGAGAACAGAATAGAATGTAATGGGCGAGGAACAGTAGCAGCACATAGGGGCATGAAATGAGGGGAACCCACCAGAGCATTCACCAAAAAGGACTGAAAGCCAGACTTAAAATAGCTGACAAGTTCTCCTCTGGAGGGACAGACGCCTTTTATCCTTCAATACAAGTGCAATAGGAGCACATAGGGTGGGCTCTTTCTCACTAACACAACTGCACTCTCTCCCTCCGCTCCATCCTGGAGTATCCTCGGGGCGATGGGATTGTTTTTCACAGACTTGCGAACTTGTGAGCCAGGAATAAATGGTCACCTCGAAATGACTTGCGCTGGCTCAGGCGAGGCATGAAGTCCTCTCCTAAGCAAATTTTTCTTTCACCTAAAAAAAGAAGGAAAAAAAAAACCAACCAAGAACAAAGCACACACCCAAACAACCCAGCTCCCAAGAGGAGTCCCCTGGATGAGGTTCAGGGTCGCGGGGTCCCAGCCTCCCGGGGGAGCCACCCGCTGCCCCGGCCCCGCCCCTCCTCCCCGGCAAGGCTGCGCACCCGAACAACAACCATTTTCCCCAGCTAGGAGCACACCGTGTCCACGCGCCCCGGCGGCCTCGCTGATTGGTTGGAGGCCTGGTAAACAAGGGCCAAGTAGCCAATGGGAGAACTGTGCACGAGGGCTGCACGAGCCTCCGGGCCAGCACTCGCGTGGAGCGGCAAGCCAGGCGGCTATATAAGCCGTTTCCGGCAGCCGCTTGACACTCTGCTCCTCTGCTCTCGGGATTTCCAGAGTTCCTCTAGTTGCGGAAAACAGCTGTTATTTTTCTCCTGAAAGCTTTTGGCACAGCCAGCAGGTTGAAACTTTCAGGCACCTTATAGAGAAATTGTTAGGGTTTGTTTGAGGCTTTCTTTACCTTTTCGTTTGGGTTTTCAAGCCCTGACTTGAAAAGGAGGAGAGTGAACTCTTCGTTTGCTCTGAAGGGTTCTTAAAAGATTTTTTTTTTCCTCTCGGGCTTCCGTTTTTTCTTGAACTCATTCGACTCAATCATGGTGATGTTCAAGAAGATAAAGTCTTTTGAGGTGGTCTTCAACGACCCCGAGAAGGTGTACGGCAGCGGGGAGAAGGTGGCCGGACGGGTGATAGTGGAAGTGTGTGAAGTTACCCGAGTCAAAGCCGTCAGGATCCTGGCTTGCGGCGTGGCCAAGGTCCTGTGGATGCAAGGGTCTCAGCAGTGCAAACAGACCTTGGACTACTTGCGCTATGAAGACACACTTCTCCTAGAAGACGAGCCTACAGGTACTGCTCTTCGCAGGGCGGATGGTGACTTGGGGAGTATTGGGGGTGCGGGAGGGCACCACGATTTCAAACTTGTTCGTTTGAATAAGGTTTGAACTGTTGGTCCCTATATTTTTACTTTGTAATTTGCAAGTTTTTTCCGCTACCCTCCTCTACCCCCCTCCCCCAGAGTGATTTTGAACACTTTCTGAGGTGCTGTTTCCTGAAAGTGTTGCCTTAGCTACTACGTAAAGATTAACGTATTCGTGGGTTTCGCAACTTTTATGTCCAAGAAAGTGCTCTGGGATCTCTTTTATTCCATTGTGTAAGAGATGAAAGTGGAAGTAAGATAGTCTCCTGCCCAGCCCTCCACACAGAAGCTTTTGAAATGTAACAAGAAGTCTAATGGCCCCTTGCCTGTGTTTTCCCTGCAGGTGAGAACGAGATGGTGATTATGAGACCTGGAAACAGATACGAGTACAAGTTCGGCTTCGAGCTTCCTCAAGGGTAGGCATCCACTGAGTGTACCTTGCATCCTATTTCTCAGTCTATCGCCTCCATTGATCTCTTCCAGTTCTTAGAGAGCATTAATTTTGGTTCATTGTTTTGACACAGGCCCTTGGGAACATCCTTTAAAGGAAAATATGGTTGTGTAGACTACTGGGTGAAGGCTTTTCTCGATCGCCCCAGCCAGCCAACTCAAGAGGTCAAGAAAAACTTTGAAGTGATGGATCTAGTGGATGTCAATACCCCTGACTTAATGGTGAGGGTCTTTTTGTTATGTTTTAAAAAGGTTTTATTCTTGGTCACGGATAATAAATTAGATGCATGAGGCATTCAAATATCTCAAAACACTATTTCATATTACACAGGCACCAGTGTCTGCCAAAAAGGAGAAGAAAGTTTCCTGCATGTTCATTCCTGATGGCCGTGTGTCAGTCTCTGCTCGGATTGACAGAAAAGGATTCTGTGAAGGTAAAAAAAACCTATTGCTTCAAACGCTAGACAGGATAGCCAGAATGGGGAGGTGGGGGTGGTCGGAGAGGGTCATGGGGTAGAGGCAGAGGAAGTGCTGTTAACTTTCATGGATATTCATACTTGATTTTTTTTTTTTTAACTCTAGGTGATGACATCTCCATCCATGCTGACTTTGAAAACACATGTTCCCGAATCGTGGTCCCCAAAGCAGCTATTGTGGCCCGACACACTTACCTTGCCAATGGCCAGACCAAAGTGCTCACTCAGAAGCTGTCCTCGGTCAGAGGCAATCACATAATCTCAGGGACTTGCGCATCATGGCGCGGCAAGAGCCTCAGAGTGCAGAAGATCAGACCGTCCATCCTAGGCTGCAACATCCTCAAAGTGGAATACTCCTTGCTGGTGAGTGGGTGAGGAGAGAAACGATTACCTGGTTACAAATTCAGTGCTTTCTGTGCTCAACCCATCTAACAAACTGCCATCCTCCTTTCTAGATCTATGTCAGTGTACCTGGCTCCAAGAAAGTCATCCTTGATCTGCCCCTAGTGATTGGCAGCAGGTCAGGTCTGAGTAGCCGGACATCCAGCATGGCCAGCCGGACGAGCTCTGAAATGAGCTGGATAGACCTGAACATCCCGGATACCCCAGAAGGTAAGCTGCAGCTAACAGGTTCTCTTTATTTTGACCTGCTTGGGCTTGTGGAGTTGGGTGGCCTGGCATTTATTTCTTAGCTGGACTTCTGACCCCATTTCTTTTCTTTAGCTCCTCCTTGCTATATGGACATCATTCCTGAAGATCACAGACTAGAGAGCCCCACCACCCCTCTGCTGGACGATGTGGACGATTCTCAAGACAGCCCTATCTTTATGTATGCCCCTGAGTTCCAGTTCATGCCCCCGCCCACTTACACTGAGGTGAGAACTGCTATTCTCATAGGGTCAACATTTTGTCCTAGGCCTTCTGAACGAAGGGTTAGTGTGGGTTTTCTAATTAACTAAAAAAAACTGAAAATCTCTCTCTTCCCCGTCCAGGTGGATCCGTGCATCCTTAACAACAACAACAACAACAACAACAACGTTCAGTGAGCCTGCAGGAAATGAAGCATCTATTCTAGCGCATTTCTTTCTGCCTCTCTGCTTGAACTCCAGTGTTTCAGAGACTCAGCCTCTACAGTGGGGAATGGGTACACCCCAGCCTCTGACTCCTCAAGATGGGGTCAATCAGTAGGCAGGTCTCCAGCTTCAAGTGGTGCAGACCAGTGCCTGCACTGTGGTATAGGAGCATTTGCTGGGTTAGTGTCAGAACACTCAAGAAAAATTGAGACCTGGCCACTTTCTCTCGGATGTTGGAAATGAAGAACTTGTTTGTATTGACTGAGTCAGGGCACTGCTGACCTTCTGGCGTGGTCTTTCCAAGGTTTTTGTTTTAAAGGGAATTTTAAATTGTTTAAAATATCAGTAGACCATCATCTGTGCCATGGGACAGAGCCAATTTCACGTACTAGGAAAAGAAAAATCATGAAAAATCATGGCCAAAATTTTGTAAGAGGAGTGTTTGTTTTTTTAAAGTCAGTGTTCCCTTTTTTATATCTTTACAAAGAAAAAGGGCCTTCCATGGCTGGTGAGCACGCAGCCTGTGAAATAACCCAAGTTGACTTCACCCTGGGAGCAGTAGTGGCTGCGCCCACTGACGGCCATAAAAGCCACTTTACAGCCAGTTGCACTGTGTTCTCTTGTAAACTTAATCAGATAGGGAAATCTGTTCTTTCCCTGTAACCCCTTGGAATTGATTCTAAGGCGGTGGATGTTCTTAGCACTTTAGCTTGTCAGTTTTGTTTGCGTCTCACAGTCTGTCTCAAGGGTTAAGCCCAGTGACTGGGGGGTGGGAGGATAGGGGTCTCTATCCCAGAACTCTGTAAACCCAGGCTGGCCTGAGAGATCCAACTGCCTCTGCCTCCCGAGTGCTGCAATCAAAGGCCCAGCTTGGTTATTACTGTAGAGGCTTTCTCCAGTGCACAGACTTCTGTAATTCTAACACTAATCCTGTGAAGGGTTGAGGTTGACAGCTGGAGCCTGGGTGACACTCTACATTGAGATGTCCCAGCACTGATTGGGGCACAGTGAGAACTGCAAGTTTTCACGGGAGCCCCCAGACCCATTTCCTGTTCAGTGTTGGGAGAAAGTACTGCTTTCACTGTGGCCTCTAGCACTTGCTCACTCGGAAGCTCACAGAGCCTTAGCACTTTGTTCCGTGTCCCGTGTCCTGTGTCAGTTCCTGTGTCAGCTCCACCCTGAGCACTCCACCTGAGAACTCTGTAGCCAGAATGTTTGCGAGCTGATGGAGGTTTCATTTTTGTTGTTTTTGTATTTTGTGTATCTTTTTGTATGATTAAAAACTATATTTTGTACTTATCCAAGTATATTTTCACCCCAAAGTGGGGTTATCCTTTGTAAAAAAAAAAAATAAAGTTTTTTAATGGCAAAAGTAAATGTTCTTTTTTGTCTATGAGATATGTTACTAGAAAGTGCTTCACAATACTGAAAGCCCATGGAGAGCACAGTCTCCGTTCAGACTGAAGAATCCGTAAGGTCTGATGATAGAAGCTAATTAACCACATCCAGTCAGAAAACACCTTCAGGATCAGGCTTGCTCCTGTAGCTAAGGATAACCTTGAACTGGTGCAGGCATCAAGAGCATGCAGTATCAAGTTCAGGTTTTTATAGTTGGTGTGTGTCAACGTAGGTGGGAATGTGCTTAGAACCCACCTTCCAAGAGTTAGTTCCACCTTGTGGGACCCTGAGGCCAGGACCTCAGGCTTCGAAGAAAGCGTCTTCACCTGCTGAGCCATCTCTGAACCCAGTTCTCTGCTGCGCTGTTTTATGAATTCTTTAAAAATCACTGAGGGGATTTGGAAGGGATGGGATGAGGTTCCTTTTTGGTTTTTTGTTAAATCCAAATGAGCAGCTTTTGTTTACACAAAGGCTGGGAGGATGTGGGGAGAAGGGACTGGGAGAGTAATGTGAGAGGGAAAGAAAATGGGTGTTTGCTCAGGTGGGAGGTAGGAAGCCCTCCTGGTGTGCTCCTGCTGTGCTCCTGGTGTGCTCCGGTGGATCTCCTGGTGTTTCCTAAAACTGCAGACAGTCCAGAGAGAGAATGGGTCCTGACTGGCACAGGCCTCAGCCCACCCTACCCCAAAATAGGATGACTGGTGGCAAATGGAGTTTTTGGTTTTTCGTTTGAGACAAGTTCAGGCTAGCCTTAACCTGGAAGCAATCACGTCTCAGCCTCCCAGGCACTGGAGTTAGAAGACCACGGTCTCATTCATCACTTGGTTTTTATTGAGAATTCCCCCAATATAAACTTGGTTTATAAGCTGCAAAGTGGAACTATTTCAGTCTTAGTTTTAGTAACAGGGATTAGATGTTTTAGAAGCAGCTACAGTTTTTTATCTTCATAGTTTTTTTGTGTTTTTTGAGACAGGGTTTCTCTGTAGTCCTGGTCTGTAGACCAGGCTAACCCCAAACTCAGAGATCCACTTTCCTCTGTCCCCTGAATGCTGGGATTAGAGTATACCACCACAGCCATTACAGTTCTCAACGTATAATTAGAATTCAGTGTCTACCCTTATTCCTTAGGACCTGTTTTGGAATTTTCTATTTCTTGCAAGGGTATTGATGACTGATAAACCATTTCACTGCTAACTGAAGTTATTTTGTTCAGGAAAAAGCTACACACGTGAGAAACAGAGATGGCAGAATACATCATACAGTTCTTCTTGGTTTTTGGTTCATCTAAATGTTTTTTGTCCAAATGGGTTTTTCATAGCTCTCAACACCAGTACACTCTCTGAAGCGCTGTGGTCATGCACACCTTAAACCCAGCATTTGAAAGGCAAAGACTGGAGGATTGCCAAGAATTCAAGACAGCCTTGGCCACAGGTACTGCCAGGTCTGCTAGGGCTACAAAGCAAGCACTTGTATCCCCCCAAACAAACCACAAAACCACACAAAAAAGCATGTGAACACAGAATTGAACAGAAATTGAAATTGAAAAAAAAAATCCTTTCCTGTGCTAGTAATTGATCTTTATCATTTATTCGCTATAGCGCACCTGTGGCTTTCCTGCCTCACTTTTAAAAGAACAACCATTTGTGTCTGTATACCACAGTGCCCGGGGAGGTAAGAGGACATCTGTGGAACTTGTTCCCCCTTCCACCTTTACACAATCCCAATGACCCATCAAACACAGGTCACCTAGCTCACAGCCAGAGCCTTTATCCAAGACAGGTGACATTTTTTTCCTTCTTTGTCTTTTGATACTGGGTTTCATTTAGTCTAGGCTGTGTCTTCAGGCTGACCTTGAATTTCTGACCCTCTGGGCCAACCTTCCTAGCACTGGATCCATAGGCATGCATGTATTTCCACGATCACTTTATACACTGCTGGAGGTTGAAATCTGGCTCCATCTACACTGGGCAAGCACTTTGCCAACTGATCTGCCTCTTAGATTCTTGAGCTCCTTTTATCTGTTTACAGTGTGCAGGTCTCTAGCTCTCCCCATTGCTGGGAAAACTCTCACCTGAAGTCCTCTCCCATTTCTCACCTGTTCAAACATTTAGCAGCCCCTCCCCTTTAATTCTGCCATCAGGAAACTAGGTCAAAGTTGACGGAAAAGTTTTTTATGCAGCTGGGTTTCCAGGGACTTGAAGGTTGGAACAGGGACAAGAATGAGAAAGAGGGCCAGGCTAAGGGATGGAGAGACCAGGAAAGTCTGCGTATTTGTGTACACAGACTTGTTATGAGAACTGAGTGGGCTGGGAGAGGACAGATAACGACACCCAAGGCCACTCAAGAGATCTGATCCTGCAAGAGGTAGAACATATGCCCCCTCTCCTGGTATCCCAGCCCCACCCCCACCACATCTAGCACTGTCTACAAGATTTTCTTTTCTTTCCGAGACTGGTCTCTCTCTGTCACCCAAGCTAGCCTGGACCTCACTCTGCATGGGGGAGGGGGCATCCTGCTGCCCCAAGCTCTGAGCACCGGGTTTATAGGTGTCGCTCAGCACACCTGGACTAAGGAAGGCATTTTCTGTGACAACGGACATTCTGTGTGAACCTTGTGCTGTGGAGCCATCAAGCTGTGACTGGAAAATGGCATTTTTAGTTCTGTTCAATTAATCTAGACTTTCACAGCATTGTGTCACTAGTCATCGACATATAGTGCCTCACAGTTAACTCTGAGGAAGGAAGTTGCCAGATCTGCTCCCCAAGAGGAAACCCATCCCTCCCGAGGGCACAGCAGGCTGCCCTCCACTTCCTTTTGCGTTCCCTGCACAGTTTCTGCCTCACCCTGGGACGTTTTCTGCCTGAAGGCTCATTTTGTGCCACTTCCCCATTGCTGGAAGCTCTTTGCCCATTTAACACTGGGTCTCATTTTTCCTGTGCTCTTCTCAAATGGCTTTCAATTTTTAAAGAACGACAACCTCCACACACCGCCGCCACCGTTAGTAGAGATCTAGTTCTGAGTATTATTTATTTATTCATTAGGTCCAGTCTAATACGGGAAGAGCTGAGAAAAGTAAAAAAGAAACAGTGGGAAGTGGTGGGGGAGGGGGAGCTGGGGGGTGGAGAGAAGTGGGGAGAACACCCTAAAGAAAATAAAGGTAAGAGAAGGGCCCGGTGGCCTGTCACCCCATCATGGGAGACTGAGGCAAATGGGTCAAGAGTTCAAGCTAAACCGGGCATGGTGGCGCATGCCTTTAATCCCAGCACTCAGGAGGCAGAGGCAGGTGGATTTCTGAATTGAGGCCAGCCTGGTCTACACAGAGTGAGTTCCAGGACACCTAGGGCTATACAGAGAAACCCTGTGTCGGGGGTGGGGGGGAAAGTTCAAGCTAGCTTGGGGTACACAGCAAGCTTTTGTTATTAAGACTACAGGTGGAGCCAGGCAGCAGTGGTGCACGCCTTTAATCCCAGCACTCCAGAGGCAGAGGCAGGAGAATTTCTGTGAGTTAGTGGCCAGCCTCGTCAGCACAGTGAGTTCTAGGACAGCCAGAGATACACAGAAAAACTCTGTCTCAAAACAAACCAAACCAAAACAAAACAAAAAGACTAGAGACACAGCTCAGTTGGGAGAGTGTTTGTCTAAAATGCATAAAGCCAAAGCCTTGAATTTGAACCTAAGCAGCATATTTAAAAAAACATGCCTGGTGGTCAACACCAGTAATCCCCAAATTTGGGAGGCAGAGGCAGGAAGATCACAGAAGTTCAAACGTTCAAACCATATATATCTGTATAGTGAGTCCAAGGCCAGCCTGGGATACATGACACCCTGCCTCAAAAAAGCAGACAGGAGATCAGGAAATCCAGGCCATCCTCAGGGGGTGCAGTAGGGACTTTGAGGCCAGGGTGGGCTCCAAAAACAACAGCTACAGGTAGTTACTTAAAAACAAACAGCCGGGCAGTGGTGGTGCACGCCTTTAATCCCAGCACTCGGGAAGCAGAAGCAGGCAGAGGCTAGCCTGGTCTACAGAGTGAGTTCCAGGACAGCCAGGGCTACACAGAGAAACCCTGTCTCGAAAAACAAACAAACAAACAAACAAACAAACCAAAAAACAAGTGCCTTCTCTAAATGTAAAGAAAATAAAAGGATTCAACTAGAGTTGGGACATTGAGAGAGAATTGTGGAGAGAAGATGAAACTAAGCATATGGCCAGCAAGAACTGACCACACATGAAGACCTTTGACTCTCTGATTCTTTCTCTCTCTCTCTCTCTCTCTCTCTCTCTCTCTCTCTCTCTGTCTCTGCGTGTGTGTGTGTGTGTGTGTGTGTGTGTGTGTGTGTGTGTGTGTGTGTGTGTGTGTGTGTGTGTGTGTGTGTGTGTGTGTGTGTGTGTGTGTGTGTGTGTGTGTTTTCACTTTGGATGCTGTTGCTCTGACTTTGTGCACATTTTGTTTGTTTGTTTGTTTGTTTTTGAGATAGGATGTCTCAGAGTACCAAGTTCCCTAATGGGGCTACATTGGCTGGCCAGGCATCCCCAGGGGGCCCCTTGTCAGCCCTTCTCCACCACTGAGATTATAAACATTAGCTACTATGTTCTGCATTTTAAATAGGTTGGGGCTCCTACTCAGACCCTTGTTCTTGTGTGGCAAACATGATGTTACTACCTTTGACTAATTTTTTGAGCAGTCCACAGAGTCCTTCTAGAGTATTTTTTTTTCTTGAATCGCCTCTAGGTGAGAGGCCACAGAAAGGAAATAAAGAATACATTTAACTGGCTTGCCTGTCCTAAGCTCTCTGACAGGAAGAAGGCCTCCTATCCACAGTACTTCGAAGGTTGAAACAACCTTCCAGAGACAGCCACAGATTCAAGGTTGCAGGCCTTGGCCCACTAGGTGATGGCTGTAGAGCCTGGGAAAGCTCCGTGATTAGCCTTCCCGTAGGGTTCTGCCTTGGTTTCTCTGTTTTGCTGTGATAAGCACCATGACCAAAAGCATCTCAGGGAGAAAAGGATTTTATTCATCTTACATGTCTGGGTCTCAGTCCATCAGTGAGGGAAGGCAAGGGCAGGAATCTGGATGCAGGAGCTGATGCAGAAGCCATGGAGGCGCGCTGCTTATTGGCTTGCTCCCCGTAGCTGATTTCTTATGTGGCTCAGGAACACCTGCTCGGAAATGGCCCCACCCACCTCTAGCTGGGCCCTCCCACATCAATCATTAATCAAAATGCCTGATGGAGGCATCTCCTCAATTAAGGCTCTCTCTTCCCAGATGACTTTAGTTGGGGTTAACAAAACACTCACCACCACAAGTACTTAGGAGATCTAATTATTAAGAATGCAGGCCCAGCCGGGCGTGGTGGCGCACGCCTTTAATCCCAGCACTCGGGAGGCAGAGGCAGGCGGATTTCTGAGTTCGAGGCCAGCCTGGTCTACAAAGTGAGTTCCAGGACAGCCAGGGCTATACAGAGAAACCCTGTCTTGAAAAACCAAAAAAAAAAAAAAAAAAAAAGAATGCAGGCCCTGGGGGGCTGGTGAGATGGCTCAGCGGGTAAGAGCACCCGACTGCTCTTCCGAAGGTGATAAGTTCAAGTCCCAGCGACCACATGGTGGCTCACAACCATCTGATCTGGCTCCCTTTTCTGGAGTGTCTGAAGACAGCTACAGTGTACTTACGTATAATAAATAAAATAAATCTTTAAAAAAAAAAATGCAGGCCCTGAAACCAAACTAAATTCTACACCTCCTGTGACATCTGCCAGCATGTGATACTGGCTTGCTTATTTAAGCTTTCCACACTGTAGGCCGTTCATTCAATACTGCTTTGCTGTAAAGTTTTATGTAGTTTATTTTGTGTGCACGGCTGTGTTTGCAAGTATGTCTGTCTGTGCTCTATGTGCCTTCCTGGTACCTTTGGGAGCTAGAGGGGAGTGCGTGCGTTGCACACACACACACACACACACACACACACTCAGACACGAAGTTTAGTAAAACATGTATATGCACAGAGGATGAAGTCAGTCAGGTGTCTTCCTCTGACAATTTCCATCTTATTTTTGAGACAAGGTCTTTCACTGAAAGTTGGGAACTATCAGACTGGCTAGACTGACCGGCCAGCAAGCCTTGGGGGCCCTCCTGTTAGCCTTCCTGCAGTGGAACTGCAGTCAGTCAGACACCAGCCTACCTAGCTTTTTTATGTGGGTGCTCCAGCTTGAATAGCAAGCACTTTACTAACACCCCTGGTTTACTTGTTATTTGTTTCTTTATCTTTGAGTCAGGATGTCACTATATAAACCAGGCTGGTCTCACACTAATCTCAATCCTCCTGCCTCATGTTCCTGAGCTCTGGGATCACATGTGTAAATTATATTTCCAGGTTGAGTGTGCGTGTGTGTGTGTGTGTGTGTGTGTGTGTGTGTGTGTGTGTTATTTAGGAGAAAGAGTCTCTAGATAACCCACACCGACCTCATATTCACAATCTTCTTGCCTCCCAAATGTTGGAATTGTAGACAGATATGTACCACCACTTGTAGTTGTGATTGTTCATTTGTAAAATGAAAGCCAGTGACAGAACTGTCCCCATAGGTATTGTGAAGGTTAGAAATGCATAGTGGGGAGTGGGTAAAGATATTTGCCACCAAACCTCTCCCCACTACTCACATGGAAGCAGAGAACCAACTCCCCAAAACTTACCCTCTGACTACAGGCATACCATAGTGCCTGTGCACGCATGCGCACATGCATACACATACATACACATGCACGTGTGCATGCACACACACACTGATGTAGGAGCTGGAGAAATGGCTCAGTGGCTAAGAATACTTGCTGCTTTTCAGAGGACTGGATTTAGTTCCCAGCACACGTATCAGGCAGCTTGTAAACCGCAGCTCCAAGGAATCTGAAGCCCTTTTCTGGTCTCCTTGAGCATCCATAGACATGTGGTATTCATTCACAGAAATACAGACCCATAAACTAAAAGAAAAAAAAAAAAGGAACAGATCTTTTTAAAAAAGATAAAGTGTGCCGGGAGTGGTGGCGCACGCCTTTAATCCCAGCACTCGGGAGGCAGAGGCAGGCGGATTTCTGAGTTCGAGGCCAGCCTGGTCTACAAAGTGAGTTCCAGGACAGCCAGGGCTATACAGAAAAACCCTGTCTCGAAAAACCAAAAAAAAAAAAAAAAAGATAAAGTGTAGTAAGGGAAGAGTGCATCTGGGCACTTCAACACAGGGCGTGCTCGTTATTCAAAGGAAGGGCAGCTGAGCAGGCGGAGCCCAGCTCTGTCCAGAAGAGAGCCTACTTCCACAAATTGTTCTTTGACCTCTGCAAGTATATTGTAATGGGATTGTGGAACAATCTTCAGTTTACACAATTATGGGAAAGCTTTCTACCATTTAGTGTGGTAAATCGAGGGCCAGAGAACACAGACATACAACGTAATAGACAGGCTCTTTCCTTCCTTCCTTCCTTCTTTCCTTCCTTCCTTGCTTCTTTCTTTTTTACATTCCTTTGAATTTTTTATGTGCATAAGTATTTGCCTGCATGTATGTATGTATGTATGTATGTGCACTACTTGCATGACTGGTGCCTGCAGGGGTCAAAAAGGGCATGGAGTTGGAGTTCCACATGGTTGTGAGCCATGTCATGAATGCTGAGACCAGAACCTGGTCCTCTGTAAGACGCATAGGTGCTCAGCCCGTGAGCCCGCACTCCAGTCCTAAGGTATTTTGCTCTTTTCCCAGAGAGGGCCTAGCTGGGTAGAACAAGGGTCAGAGGCATGAGCCTATCCTCGGAGCCCAGGTCAGTTGACCTGGATTGTTCTTGTCCTGCCCTGACCGTTCCTGAGGCTTGATCCTTTTCTAGTCTTTCTTTAGCCTGTTACATAAAGAGGAAAGAAAGAACGAACTCTGTGCTGTGGTGTTTCTGTGTTCCCGCTGCTTGGTCATCTCCAGGCAACAGCGTGACAGAAGGAGAGGGACAGAGCCATGGGAACAGCATTGTGAATCTCATGTGACCTGCATCTCGGGATGTCAAATGAGGTCCATTCTCTCTTTTTGCGTGATGGAACTGCTGAGCAGACATCTTCGAGTCCACCACGCAGGTTCGTGGAAACGTCTGGCTAGGTGCTTGTCAAGGGTATTTTTAACCTCCTGGACAGATGGAGAGAGGAAGAGTTCCAGGTGCAGGGAGAGGACGGCAAGTGAAAGGGTGTCCTTTAAATGGCTCCACGGAAGGATGGAAACTCCTCCTGCCAAGATCCTCCTCCTGCCGTCCAGACTCACAGCTAGTGCTTTGCGTCCCGCTCTTTCTCTCTGCGCCCATGGTCTTTCATACTTGCCTCACCTGCCAAAGCAGAAGCTTAGCTTCCTGTTCCACATTCAAAGTTTTCCTTTCCAAACTGCTATAGACCGGTGGGCATGTCCTTTTCTCCCCTTGAAGAAAGAGGTGGTCCTGCGGGCAGTACCTGAGCTCTCTATGCTGCCTCCTTGACTGGCCTGTAGGAGGGCTCCAAACTCTCCTGAGACCATGGACCCTACTGTCCCTATTCCTGAGAACAGAATCTAAGACTGAGAAACCCAGGTTTGGCCTTTATGCATCTTGGAAACGCAGAAGAGATGTTTGCTTGTGGAGGTCAGAGATGGAAAACGGTGACATGTTGACGTCTAGATATCTAGGTCAATCAACAGAGCAGTCAATCAACAGAGAGCTTAGGAGAGCTTGTTGACTATGGGAGGAGGGTCCTGGATACAGGCATGGAGGTGGGCAGGGAAGAAAAAAATTATGGGGATTCTCAAATGGGCTTCATCTTCACTTGACTGTCCCCCACCTTTTTATTTAATTTGTTTATTTGTTTTGGTGTGTATGTGTGTGCTGAGACACGGTTCCTCCTGGGTAGCCCTGTCTGTCCTGGAACTCACTCTATAGACCAGGCTGGCCTCGAACTCAGAGACACAGTCTCTGCTTCCCAAGTGCTGTGATTACGAGCGTGTGCCACCACTCCCCTGCATCATGGCCTTTTCTTTAAACCACACACCGAAGACTTGCCCTCCTCTCTCTTTGTCTCTTTCTGTGTCTCAGCGCCTCTTCTGATACTTTATATCCTGTTTTGTGGTAAAGGAAGGAGTCCTCAGCACGGAACCCGAGTGCTGGGAAGACGGGACTTTGGCTTGCCATAGAGCCCAGCTTAACTGTGCTGTGGCTTGTGGTCCTCTTCCTGTATGCTGATTTTAGCTGAAGTTAACAAAACAGGGCACAACAGAGGAAATGCTAAGCCAGAGGCAGAACACTAGCCAAAGCCACTTGCAGATGTTTACAAACCTGTACTATTTTTTCCTCAAAGTTTGAATTGGCTATGAACATCTAGAAGCTATATCGCTACATTTTAGGGGCCTGGTGTGGCATTGCATCCCTGAAATCCCAGCATTTGGACGCCTGAGGAAGGAGGGTTAACAGTTACCAGGACACAATTGATAATATAAAAGGCTGCTCCCAGACACTGCTGGAAGAAAGGAAGGAAGGAAGAGAGGAAGAAAGGAAAAAGGCAAGAAACGAAAGAGGAAAGAGAGGGGGGAGAGAGAGAGAGAGAGAAAGAGAGAGAGAGAGAGAGAGAGAGAGAGAGAGAGAGAGAGAGAGAGAGAGAAAGGGAGTAGGGGAAAAAGTGAGACAATTTAGAAGTAAAAGCACTCGCCACCTGAGTCTGGTTACGTGAGTTCAATCCCTGGAACCCAGGTAAGATGGGAGGAGTCAACAGAGCGCACAGTTGTCCCCTGAGCTCCAAATGTGCTTGTATTTACACTACACCCCAAAATCCAAGGAGGCAAAATTCCAGCACTAGGGAAGCTGAGGCAGGAGAATCAGGAGTTCAAGGCTATTCTCAGCTGCATAGCAAGTTCCAGGTCATACATACATACACACACAGAGACACAATACATGCATCATACATACATACATACATACAAGAGGAAAATTATGTGATGCACCCTGAGGACTTCAAGGATAAGTCTAAAGATCTCTTGTGTACAGCTGCCTCTCCTGGCCAGGCCCCCAAACACCCCCTGAGAGATCTAAGGAGCCACTGACCCCCTAGGCAGGTGAGAGCGGTGGATCCAGGCCAAGTAAGGGAGAGGTGAGGGGCAGAGAGTAGTCAGGTCCAAGTATGGTCAGGCAGGAAAAAGTTATCAGTGTGCCAGGAGAGAGGCCTGGGGGAAGGAGCTGTGCAAAGGGCTGCTTCTCTCTCTCAGAGAGGGAGTGGCTCTCCCACAGGGCGCCCATCTTTGCTTACTTCCTTTCACCACCATGGCTTGGCAAAAGCATTCGCTGGAGGAGGGAGTTTCCTCTCAAATTGGTTGCCTCCGAGGCCACGGCAGGGCAAAGGGAAGAAGAGCTCCTTTCCTGTCTAAGGGGACTGTGGGAAGCAACTCCATGATAAAAGCAACATCCGATTTAGACAGCCCTTTCCCCTTCTGGTTTTGTTTGGTTTTGTGTGTGTGTGTGTGTGTGTGTGTGTGTGTGTGTGTGTGTGTGTGTGTGTGTTTTGGGACAGGGTCTCTTACAGCCCAGGCTGACCTCAAACTCACTATGTAGCCTAAGAGATCTTGAGCTCCTGGCTGTTCCTTGCCCTGCCTCAACCTCACAGGCTTTCGTTGCTGGATGTGGGAGCACAAACATGTAATCCTCACCCTAGTACTCAGGAGCCGGAAGGCTCTCAAATTTGAGACCAAATTCCTGTCTCAAAAAAATCATAAAAAAGGCTTGGAGGTGGCTCAGTCAGCAAGGTGCTTGCTGGAGAGGTAGCTCAGTCAGCAAGGTGCTTGCTGTGCAAGTTTGAGGACCTATGTGGTCCCTGCAATCCCATAACTGGGGACATAGACACAAGCAGGTTGCTGAGGTCAATGTCCAGCTATCCTATCAAATGCACACAAGGTAGACCATACATGAGGAATAGCACTTTAGGGTCCTTTCCGCCCTTCATATTTACAGACATGCATGAGCACACATATGCACATGGACAAACAAAAAACTCACATCAAGATAGGAATAAACCAAGTGTGGTGGCACACACCTATAATTATAGCACTTTAATTGGTTTTTGTTTTGTTTTTTGGGGGGGGGGGCGGTTGGTGGTTGTTTTTGTTGGTTGGTTGGTTGGTTTCTCCAACAAAGGGTCTCATTATGTAGCTCTAGTGGTCCTGGAATCCACTCTGTAGACCAGACTGGCCTCTAACTCACTCAGAGATCCACCTGCCTCTGTCTCCCAAGTACTGGGATTAAAGGTATGAACCACTGAGCCTGGCAATCCAGCACTTTGGAAGCTGAAGCAGGCAGATTATTCCAAGTCTGAGATTAGCCTGCACCCCACAACGAATTCCAGGCTTCCCTGTCTTAAATAAAATAGAATAAAAACAAAAGCAAACCGGAAGTAGTGGTGTGTGTCTGGAATCACAGCACTTGAGAGATGGAGGCAGGAGGATTAGGAGTTTGAGTGTTACATGATCAAGTTTAAGGCCAGCCTGGGCTATCCAAGACCCTGTCGGGAATGAACAAAACCAAACACTGACATGGGTTTAACCGAGCTCCTCCTGACAGGCACTGATACCACCGCAGGTTGCTGGGGACAGGGTGAATTTGGATGTTTCCCCCTCTTTACCATAAATCCAGAGAGGGAGAGCCATAGGGCTGTGTCCACTCAAGAGGGGAAAAAGTCTGAGCTGTAGAAAGCACAGCCCATAGCTGATAGTCCTGGGATACGAGGCGGTTTGAATAGAAAATAGCCCAGACTCTGTGATCATGGAAAACCTTCACCTCTCTGATCTGGGGTGAAGTCAGTGCGTGCCTGCTAACTCCCACTGGGGTAGCTATAGCTAGGCAGCGGACAGAAGAGGCACATTACATCCTAAGGATTAGGCAAACCGTTCCTGCGGATAATACTAGAAACTAGAATTCTGAGTTGGGATTTCAAATTTCTATGTTTGTGATTTCCTCGGGGGAATGTGGGTCTCAGTAGGGGAAAAGTCAGTGGGGAAAAGGTCACACTAGCCTGGGCCAGATTACCTAACAGAATTATTCCTGTCTAGCTCATTTATCTCCTCACCTCTGGCCAGACGTGTTTAAGGACAGATAGGAAGGGCCTGTATCTGCAGCTGCTTCTTTGGTCCAAAATCTCTGTGGTGTCCTTGATGTGACTCCCGACTCGCAGGTCGTAACCTTGAACTCTTGGTTATAAGGCTTTTCTGCTTTCTTACTAGTTGTGGGAATTGCTGGTCCCCAGCTACCCTGGCTGCAAAGGTTCTTGGAAACAACTGGCCATGTGCCTGAGGTATCTTTAGCTTGCCTGACTGAAAATAAGGTGAGAGGATCAAGGAGATTGAATGACAGCTTGGCGACACGGGCATGTCCCGCCATTTGTAGGACAAAGGTTGGAGTGACCACTGGGGATCGGCTGTGCTGTCTCTAAGACAAAATGTCATACAAATCAAGTCAGATGTGAACTCTGCCCTGCCTGGACTCTTGCTTTTACTGGCAGGTGACCTTGTTGGACCAAGCCAACGTCTGGAGTCCCTCTACCGTTTGCACCTTTACAAGAGAGTCTACACCATCCCTACTGTGGAGTAGGGGGGTCTCAGGAGACAACTCGTGTATCGGATTCATGCATCAGACATGAAGAAACTGAGGCATGGGGTCGTGATACAACGTTCCAAGGGTACAAGACTATGGAGTAAAGACACCGAAGCCCTGGGGTGACATTTGAAGTGACAATTGTTCCCCTTGACTTAGCGTCTTCATTTCTTTTTCTTTTATTTCTTTTGAGACAGTGTCTCCTGTGTTCCAGATTGGCCTCAAATTTTCCATAGAACCAAGGGTTAGAGGCATATGCTTTTATGCTCAGTTCTGTGGTGTTGGGGATAAAGTCTAGGACTTTGTGTATGCTAGGCAAGTGCTCTATTTACTGAGCTACACCCCCAGTTCACACCCTGCTTCATTCTCGACTAGCCTACACCCTTCTTTACTTTCAAAGTTCAAACAACCATAAAAGTAAGTTGCAGAAACCAACTACCTTCCCCTTACCAAACCATGGTGCTTAATCGCCCCATCCACCTGCCTTCTGGCCTTCAGTTTTCTTTGTTCTCCACTCTCAAACATAAACTGCTTGCTGCAGTCAGATCTCTATTTGGTCCTCTCTTACACCACATGGGTCCTCGCGCCTGTTCACCGACTCCCCATTTCGGGTCCTGCCCAAGGAGGTGAGGCCTGGGAAAGTAGGTGTGCAACATGGGTCAGGTTTTCCTGCTGTAAAACCTAGTCTGCAGCCCAGGCATTGGAGCAATTTAGACAATAAAAACTGTTCCTAATGGGTATTATGTACCTGGGTGGCAAACACTGACTAGGTCTGATATAAATTAGTAGGCAAGGCCTCAGCTGCTGTGTTGCCTGCCTCTCCAGGAAGAGTAGCTTTGACCCTGTCTGCTGGACCCAGGCTCCAGCCTCTGCCTGCTTGGGAGTGCTTGTGGGAAGTTGGGGAAAGGTCAGTGGGCATAGTTTAGCTCATGCCTGGAACCGATTAGGAATCTGGGGAAGCTGCTGTATCTCGTGTCACTGGCTTTGTCCAACAAGGTCACCTGCCAGGGAAGGCAGGAGTCCAGGCAGGGCAGAGTCCAAGAATGACCTGATGTTTATGACACTTTGTCTTTGAGGCAGTATGACTGATCCCAAGCGGTCATTCCAACCTTTGTTCTCCTTTCTCCTGCGCCATGGGAAAGGGGACGTGAAGAGACGAAGTGTGGAAAGATGGGTGGGGACGAGTTTCCTGCCCTTCTTTACCACCTTTAGTTCGGGATCTTTGTTCCCACCAAGAAATCCCCAGGGATGTGAGGTGGCTCAGTCGGTGCCTGCCTCCAAGCCTTGAATGTGAGCCCCCAGACCTAACAGCAGGAGAGTACTGACTCCTGCAAGCTGTCCTCTGGGCTACACACACACACACACACACACACACACACACGCCATTTTGTACACCCTTGGCCAAATAAATGAAGTATTTAAAAAAAAAAAAGAAAGAAAGAAAAAGGAGTTTTCAGAGGAGCATCACATGGGCCAGCCTGTGGCAGTGTCTCTCAACATAGACCTGGACTTAAGTAATGAGGGTTAGGATGGTGTGTCCGACAATGTAGGAAAAGACAAGTAAACAAAACAGAGCCAAACCGTTCAGGATCTTTGTTTTCGGCTGTCCCCTCCCTAGCTACAGTCACTGGCTGTAGAACTGTGGGAAACCCCAGGGACAAGTCTCCTGGCCCCACCCTTCCCTCACCTCGGAGAGCTAGAAAAGGAAACAACATCAATCATCACAAATTGCTCAATAACTCTGGAATGTTCGTTTCTATTCCTGTTCCCGTCTCCGCTTTCTTGGCTGGGCTTCTATTCCAACACTTGCTACCACATTTAAACGAGGCCTTTCAGGTGCTTTTCCTCCATGGAGTCTAAGCCCCTCTTCGCCCTGTACAATGGGGTCAGAAATACCTGACCTTGGATTTCGGTTCTCTAACACGCGACACTAGGAAATTCGGTCGGCTTGTCTAAAAGTGATTGGGAAGCTAATTGGACGCTTCTCCCACAGTCCCATCTTTAGACTGTGAAATGCTCAGTGGGGCCTCCCGTGGTAGCACCGCAGATGTCCATGCAGTTCTCCTTACTCTGTTTCTATACTGGACACGCAACTTACTCGTGGCTGTGGCATGTCAAGTGCATGCAACCAATCAGCTCGAGGAAGGCTTCCTCAGAAGCCAATCAGAGGCCAGGGAAGTGACCTCACCTAAGGGAGCGCTGTGTGGGCGAGGAAGCCTCACTTAGAGCTGTGAGTGTCCCTAAAATCACTCCCTTCCTCCCCACCCTGCTTACTTCCTGGAAGATAACACCGCCTACCCCCTCCCAAAAGTGGAGTGAGAAAGGCTAACTCAATTCCACAAAGGAAAGAACAACAACAAAGAAGACGCTGCAGGCCACACCCCCACTGTCTGTAGAGAACAGTACATTTAGGGAGATCCCTAAATATGCCTTTCAAAGTGGGCTCTCCAGGTCCTGGAAGACGGGTAAGCTGAAAGCAATGAGTCACTCCTCTCTCCCGGCCCCTGGCTTTCTGGACTCTGCACAAAAATAGCTGCAATCACTCTTTGTAAATAAGGACACCATCAAGGTCAAGTGTGAGAAAGGAGAGGGCTGGCGTCCTGGTGAATGTGCCTGACTATGCAGGTTCATGTCCCTGTCCGCTTGGAGGCCAAAGGCTAGGGTAGTCTGTGGGCGAGCCTATGCTTTCCCCAGCACTGCTTTCAGACAGCACTGCAGATGAGTTCCTGAATGTCCTCCAAGGGAAAGCTGTGAAATAAAGGTCAAGGGTCAAGGCGGTGACACCCCCCCTCCCCCCAGTGTCACACTGGACAAGCAGAGAGGTTTGACACTGGTGGCACTGACCTGGGACCACAGCTTGGGAGGCTGAGACAGTTTCAGGCCTGTTTGGGCTACCGGGTTAGTTCAAGGCTAACTTAGGCAACTTAGCAGAAACTCTGTCTAAAAATTCTAAAATAAATCTATAAAAAGAGCTGGAGACATGGCTCAGTGATAGAACATTCGTTTAGCATTTGCGAGGCTGTAAATTCAGTCCTCTGAAAGGGGGCATGGCAGGGGATAAGAATGGCTTGACTGGACACCCCCTTCAGCCTTTCCTCCATCCCTTTCCCAGTACACATCACTCTGTTAGACAGACAGATACAAACATTTTATTTAAAAGTACAAAACAAGCCTTACACCTCTTGACTGTTCCCATCCCAAGTCTCCCCTAAACTGTCAACTGCTGCGCATCACAGCTCCAGGGATCACACAAGTCACCTGGATTCTGACCAATTTTTCCTCAACAAAAGTAAATGCTACTAAGTCTGGTGTGGTAGCACATCCCCATAATCCCAAGACTTGGGAGGTGGAGGTGAGGGGGATCCAAAGTTCAAGGCCAGCCTCAGCTACATACTGAGTTCCAGGCCAGCTTGAGCTACATGAGATCTTCTCTCAAAAACAATAACAAAGCCGGGCAGTGGTGGTGCACGCCTTTAATCCTAGCACTTGGGAGGCAGAGGCAAAGGATTTCTGAGTTTGAGGCCAGCCTGGTCTACAGAGTGAGTTCCAGGACAGCCAGGGCTGACTATACAGAGAAACCTCTCTGGGAAAAAACAAAAAACAAAAACAAAAACAAACAAACAAAAAAAAACCCCAAGCCAACCAAACCAAAACAACAAAAAACAAACAAACAAAAATAACAAAAATAGGAAAAACCCTAAGTAAATAGGGATATTTAGTTCCTGTATCTCAAATCAAGAATGATATATGGGCCCAGGTTTTCAGTCTATGCCCAGGTTTTTCAGTATATGGCCTCATCCATATTGTCATCACTGTCCCCTCCAAAGTCCTCTCCATTGTCAAAATATGACATGATGTAATCAGTTTCCTGAAATGTAAAAAGAAGCAAAGATCAGGAATGATTTCAGAGTCTTCTCTTTGTTTCCAGGCTCTTTCTTCTCACACACACCTTTCCAGGTCTGGGACACCTCTACCTGCTGTTACACATTTATTCCTTTGCATGCATATAGGTGTTTTGACTGCATGTATGTATATACTGCTTTCGTGCTGGAACCCTCAGAGGCCAGGCAATGGCATTAGATGCCCGGGGAACTGGAGTCACTGGCGGTTGTGAGCCACCATGTGGATGTTGGGAGTAGAGCTCCAGTCCTATGGAAGAGCAGCATGCACTCTTAACCAAGAGTCATCACTCCTGCTCCATGTTATACAAGTTAAATTATTTGTTTGCCTGTATATGTATGATATATATATATATATGTGTGTGTGTGTGTGTGTGTGCGCGCATGTGTGTCCTGGTACCCATGTGGAAGTCAGGGGACAACTTTCAGGGGTCAGTTCTTTCCTTCCACTATGTGGGTTCTGGGGATTGAACTCAGATCATCAGGCTTGGTAGCAAGCCTCTTTGCCCTCTGAGTCATATCACCCGCCATGTTATGTGTTTTGAGAACAGGTCAGGGATAGATGAACTGGAGAAAGGCTTCTGCCTTTTGGTGGCACTGCAACTCTCTGAGAACGTCTCCTGTGTAAGAGTTGAGAGCCCAGGGTTAGCGGGATGGCTCAGAACAAAAGGCCTTTGTTGTCAAGCCAGAGGACCTGCGGTCAATAACCAGACCCCTCACGGGGAAAGGAGAGAGCCAACTCTTGCAAGGTGTCTTCTGACCTCCACACATTTGCCATGACACATGCAGGCACACCCATGTGCACATGCATGTGTACATGGGAACACAAACACACTCATGCACACATGTAATAAAGATGGCTTGGATGTTAAAGGCCTTTGTTGCTCTTTCGGAGGACCCGAGTTCAGATTCCAACACCTAAGTTGGGCAGCTCACAACTGCTTGTAATGTCCAGTTTCAGGGGTTCAGAGACCCTCTTCAGGCCTCCTCAGGCACCAGAAAACACTTGGTATACAATCATATAGAGTCTTGTATGCTAAGTCTGGAGGCATACTCATATGTAATCCCAACAGCAGGAAGTAGAAGCAGGGGGATTTCTGGGGAGTTCCTGGCCAGCCTGGCTTGCATAATGGAGACCCTGTCTCAAAACCCAAAATAAAACAACAACAACAACAACAACAAATCTTGAAAGAAAAAAAAAAAAAGAGTGTGAGCCCCAACTTGTAAGGGAGAAAGGAGGGGGCGGGAGGGGAGGGGCAGAGTCCCCTTCACCTCCTCATGCTCCTCTTCATCGTACTCCTCTTCCTCCCCCTCTTCCTTCTCCTCCTCTTCTTCTTTCTCTTCATCCTCCTCTGAAGTCACTTCCTCTTCCTTCTTCTCTAGCGTCTCATGTGAGGATGAATAGGAAGAGAAACTCACACTCACGGAACACGAGGAGAGCGGAGGCTCTAAGGGACCGGGAGGCCAGCTGTCTATCGCACTTCCTCCTCACCTCTAGTTTCTGTATTGTCTCCTCCTTATCGTCTGTGCTCTTAGGGGGCCTCTTGGGAAGGATAATGGTGGTCCCTGTTTGGAGGATCAAAAAATGAGGCCTTAGGAAGCACATCTCCTACTAGCTCTTTATCCGGTTTTTAAATTTGGTGTGTGTGTGTGTGTGTGTGTGTGTGTGCGTGTGTGCGAGTCAGAATGAATTATTCCTTCCAACATGTGGGTCCTTTATCAGCTGAGCCATCTCTCCCTCCATCCTAGCTGAGCCTACGCCACCCTCTTGCAGCAAACATGGCACTTTGCTGCCCTCGTGTGGTCTCCAGCAGCACATGTGGCGGTCTGCTGCCCTCGTGTGGTCTCTGTGGCACCGGCTGACAAGACCTCATCCTCCTGCAGATTCACTCACGCTCCTTCTGTACTTTCCGCACTCGAATCTTGAGCTCGCTGGGTAGTCGCCGCCAATCTGGGAAGCGTGGGAGTGAAAATCAGCAGGACCCTGGCTGGCTGGGGGCTTCCGGGAGTGATGGCTGGCGCTAAGTGGGAGGGGAATGTTTTAAAGGAAGGACGGAATGGGTTGGTTTGATTTTTTTCAGAATAAAACTGTAGGCTGGACGCTTCTGGAGAGGTGGGCAATGTTGTTACAAATAGGGTTTTCACGTAGAACCTGAGAGTGTTGCAGAGCATATCTAAGACTCTAGTTTTTAGATGTACAGGAAAGGGAGGTGAGAGTTTGAGGTACCTAAAGAATCTGAAAGGAGGGCATTCGGAGAGGAGGGGGGCCAGTCACTTACCGGGGTTCCAATCGATGGCATTGTCAATCGGCCCAGACATCTGATACTTGTCTGAGTAACGTTCCACATCTGGGGGGGTCAGAGCCCGTGAGTCACAAGTTTTTATCCTTAGAACATCTGTCCTAAGCGTCTGTCCCTCTTATCTATCACTCTCCTTACTCTAAGCCCAGAGCCCAGTGCTGTCAGCTTGTGTGCAGGCCTTGCCTCTCCTCCTGCCTGCCTTTTGGCTACTCTTATCTTTGTCCAGAGTCCCACTAGCCCCAAGATTAAGGTTCAATTCAAATCTAGAATGAGGTGATACATTTCAGATACACGAAGGGACATTTAACGCTCTCTCCATTGGACAGTGAACTTCCTAAGCCTCTCTGGGCACTGCCTATAGAAGAAGGCCCTAACCCTGACGCTAGACTTCCTACTGACCTCTCTTGGGCACGGCCGGCCGGATGAAGTAGGGGAGCTGCCTCATGGCTCCACGCAGCTCTTGCTTAAGGGCCAGGACATACTCTCCTTCCTCTCCCGCGGGCAGAGGCACTGGGTGGAACTCCAAGGGCTGAGGAGTACACAGGTTAGTCAGGAGTGCTACAGGAAAACCTTAAAGGGCCTTTCCCCCAAGTAAAATCCAGTGTTCTCAGTAAGAACGGGAGGGCCAGAAGATGGAGGACATTCTGAGGGCTGGAGAGTGGACGGTATGAAGAGTGAAGATAAACACTTCCTTGCCTGGAAAACGCCTCCTGTGGGGCAGGTGTGACTGGCTTGAGATGGGCCAGGAGGATTCTGTGCTCACATGGGCTCAGTGGAGGGCAGGGGAGGGGGGACATGGGAGGCTCAGGAAGGGAAGGGAGACACTCACAGGGAAGAGTGGAGAGGGCTGGAGAGTGGGTGGGGGCAAAGTGTCACCCTTCCCAATGCCCACAGCCTCCATGTTGAAGGTCAACTGGCCCCGGCCACGACCCCGGCCCCCACCCCGGCTGGCCATGGTGGAGGGGGCCTGGATATGCAGAAATCCAGTGAGAAAAACCTAATAAAGACAAAAACAGAGAGATAAAGAAGTATACTAGAAGAGACATGAAGCCAAGAAGGTGCATGGCACATCATGTGATCTTCTATGGCAGGTGACGTTTTCCTCTGTGCCTGGGTTCAAACCCAGGGCTTTTCTCATGCTAGGCAAGTACTCTACTTTGGGCTACATTCCAATCCCTTTTTCTGTGACAGTTTAAAAAGTTGATGTGCCAGGCAGTAGAAGGACATGCCTTTAATTTCAGCACTTGGGAGACAGAGGAAGGCATTACTTTGAGTTTGAGGCCAGCCTGGTCTACAGAATGAATTTCGGGACAGCCAAGGTTATGCAAAGAAACCTGTCTCAAAAAAAGCAAAATAAATACAAAATGTAATTGCTTAACTAAATAATTAATTTAAAAATAAATAAAACAAAGTTAGGAGTGATACCACAAACCTGTAATCTCAGCCCTGTACTTGACGGGAGGATTATCAATTTGAGGGTAGCCTGGTCTACATAGAGTTCCAGGCCACTGAGGAATGAATAGCAAGATCATGTCTCAAGATAAACAAAGCTGGAGAGATTGTTCAGTGGTTAAGATGTGCATTGCTTTCGAAGAGGAATGGAGTTCCCAGTGTCTCACACCATTTGTAAACCCAGCCCCAGAGCATCTAACACCCTCATCTGGCCTCCATGAGCATCTGCACTTTTACATATATATATATGTAAAACATATATATATATATGCGCACACACACACACACACACACACACACACACACACACACACCATTTGAATGCAGTGTCCATGAAGCCAGAAGAAGGCACTGTCTTCCTCCTGAGACTGGAGTTACAGATGGTTGTTAGCAGCCCAATGTGGGTGCTGGGACCAAACCTGGATCCCCTAGAAGAGCAATCAGTGCTCTCAATCACAGAACCATCACTTCAGCTCCCAATAAAATAAAATAAAATAATATAAGATTATAATCCCAAAGTACAAAACAAATGCCTATGAGTCCATCGTAATATGAATGACTAGGAAAAGACACATGTCTCATGCAGAATTCTAAATAAACCATGTAGATAGCCGAAGCTAAAACATAAACAAAGCATGTAGACAGTCCATGTAACAGCAAAGGAGCATAATTCCTGATTCATAAGAGTGGGAATTTTGTGGGGCTGGTGAGATGGCTCAGCGGGTAAGAGCACCCGACTGCTCTTCCGAAGGTGATGAGTTCAAATCCCAGCAACCACATGGTGGCTTACAACCACCCATAATGAGATCTGACACACTCCTCTGGTGCGTCTGAAGTCAGCTATAGTGTACTTATGTATAATAATAAATGAATCCTTGGACCGGAGCGAGCGGGGCCGAACGGGGACGGCCGGGGACGGCCGGAGCAAACGGGGAAGACCAGAGCAAGTAGGGTTGACCAGAAACGAGGAAAAAAAAAAGAGTGGGAATTTTGTTCCTCGTGTTTTGGCAAGTTGGAGTGCAGGGGTAACCTTCTAAGGGACATCAATGTAGCCAGTGACCAATGTCAGCATCAATAGCAGGGACTCACAAGGACAATTCGGGTGGGCTTTGTTTGTTTGTTTGCTTGTTTTTGAGACAGGCTTTCTCTCTATAGCCCTGGCTGTTCTGGAACTCACTCTGGACAATATGTGTTCTTAATGTGCACTGACATATGTTTCCTCTCTTGTTTTGTTGATTTGGGGTCTCAAGTAACCCAGCAGACCTGAACCTAACTGTGCATCAGACAATGAGCGTGACCTTTAATCTGCCGTCTCTGCTCTGGAGGTGCTGAGACTGCAGGGCATGTGCCTCCTTCCGTCTTTCTCCCTTCCTTATATCCTTCCTGGACAAGGTCTCACTATGTAGCCCAGGCTATCCTTGAATAATTATTTCTCCCGTCTCAGTTTCCAAGTGCAGACCTCCATGCCTGTCCCAGATCCAAAATGATGCCTGTACCTCTGTAATCATCATGCCCAAACCTCCTGAGTCCACATTAGTCCCGGAAGAACCAGAGCTTCCGACAGAGGGATATCCTACAGCATGCTGACCAGTTCAATTCAAAAAATAAGAAACTGAGAAACTGTCAGAGCCCAGAGAAGCCCAAGGAGATGAGACAGAATGTGCTGTGGTATTTTGGATAGGATCATGACACTTGAAAAGACCACTGTATAAAAAGTGAAGAAGGGACTGGAGAGATGGCTGCTCTTCTGAAGGTCCTGAGTTCAAATCCCAGCAACCACATGGTGGCTCACAACCATCCTTAACAAGATCTGACTCCCTCTTCTGGAGTGTCTGAAGACAGCTACAGTGTACTTACATATAATAAATAAATAAATCTTAAAAAAAAGTGAAGAAATCTGAGTGGAATATGAACCTTGAGATATAACAATTATCACTAGTGGTTCACTAATTATAGCAAACAAATTATAGTAATATACAGCATTAATAAAAGGGCACTATGTGCCAGGGATGTGTAGGAACTCTGGGGATTATCTGCTCAGATTTTCTGTAAACCTATTTTTAAAAAATGTCTCATTATTTTGGTCACTGAACTACATGCCCAGCCCTGTCACGTGGCTTTCTTCCAGGCGATGGGCCTTCATGGTTGTTTCCTTTCTTCCTGTTTGTGTACTAATTTTTCCTATAAGAGAAAATTATTAGCTAGGCATTGTGCCTCTAGCCTGTAATCCCAGCACTTGCGGGGCTGAGGAAAGAGAACGGCCAAGCCAAGGAGTCCAGGGCTAGTCTGGGCTACACATAAAGTTCTAAACTTGTGATTCCCCTGCCTCTACCTCCCAAGTTCTAACGTTACAGATATATGCCAATATGACCAGCCAATAAATAAAATTATTGACTTAAAATTTTAACTAGGGGTCCAATGACATGTCTCAGCAAGCAAAGGCCCTTTGCCATGGAAGCTGACAAGCTGTGTTTGATCCATGGCACTGATGGGAAACAGAGAATGGAGAATCACTGGGAGTTTAGAGGCTAAGTTGCCTGATATTCACTGCTCAGTGGTTAGAGACCCTTGCTTCAATAAGATGGGGGAGGGGACAGATGAGGTCAGAGGACTTAGAGGATTCTCTCTCTCTCTCTCTCTCTCTCTCTCTCTCTCTCTCACACACACACACACACACACACACACACAGAGTAAAAGTTTAAAAATTGAACTAAATGTAAATATATATCTCATATACAAAATCATATATAAGATTAATAGCAGGAAGAAGCTGGTTTCTGAGGAGTTAGGAGTCTAACTACTATTATAAAAATGGAAAAATTGCCATTGAGAGAGAAGATGCTGGGCTGGAGAGATGGCTCAGTGGCTAAGAGCACTGACTGTTCTTCCAAAGGTCCTGAGTTCAATTTCCAGCAACCACATGGTGGCTCACAACCATCTGTAGTGGGAGCTGATGCCCTCTTCTGGTGTGTCTGAAGACAGCGACAGTGTACTCACATATATAAAAAACAGCTGGCTTGGGTTTCTTCCCATAGCTCCAGCTGTGCAGAAGCCAGCTGCTCTGACACAGAGCAACAAGGAGCTAAGAAAAAAGGCCAGGAGCTTGGAGCTTAGCTGACTCTAACCCACATCACACAACTGACCACCGAGATGCAGACAGAGAGATGGTGAACCCTATCTAATGCGGGCATTAGGGGGTGGGCACACACTAGTCGGCACTGGTCTTCCCTTCTCAGCTTGAGAATCTGTAATGAATCCATTTTCAAGTATAACAAATGGCACTGTACACTCAAAAGCTCCTGGCTACGGAGATCAAAGGACCATGGCAGGGAAGCTACTGCTAGAACTCTGTAAAAGGCCTTCTAAATCAATACAGAGTTCTAACTTATGGGCTGGTGCTGCTGTCAGCTTTGGTCAGCAAAGCTTTCTTTTGTTCCAGGCAGCAGTGACTCTGGAGACTGGTCAAGATATAGAGAATACATGACTGTTGGTTGTCAAGCTGTACATAGGATACCTTTCTCACCCACTCCACAGGAGGACGGAAAGGGCTGAACCCTTGAACTCCCAGCACCTGCAATGAACTGCACGCGATCAGCCTAAGACTGGGCCTGTTAACACAGAAGGAGGGGGTCATGGCATCTACCTGTCCCTAATTATAAGAAGTCATGGGAGAGGGAGGGACACTTTCTTCAGTGGTATAACCACTGGTAAGGCTCTCATTCTCCTGTAAAGAAAGCCTTCCTGAGACTTTAATCCCAGCACTCAGAAGGCAGAGGCAATGAGCTTGAGACTGGCAAGGTCTAAACAGGAATCTGCAAACCAGCCAGGCAAGGCTACACAGTGAGACCTTATCTCAATCAATCAATTAATCAATCACTCAAGAGAGAGAGAGAGAGAGAGAGGTGACTTACGTTACTATAAACAACCCTATGGAGCCAAGCAGTGGTGGCACAAGAGGCAGAGGCAGGTGGATCTCTGTGAGTTTGAGGCCAGCCTGCTCTACAGAGTTCTAGGACATCCAGGGCTACATAGAGAAACTGTTTTTTTAGTTTTTTTTTTTTTTTTTTTTCGAGACAGGGTTTCTCTGTGTAGCCCTGGCTGTCCTAAGAACTCACTTTGTAGGCCAGGCTGGCCTCGAACTCAGAAATCCGCCTACCATTTGCCTCCGAGTGCTGGGATTAAAGGCGTGCGCCACCACGCCTAGCACTGTGTCTTTGTTTGTTTGTTTTTGTTTTTTTGTTTTGTTTTTTGAGAAACAGTGTCTTGAAACACAAAACAAAATGAAAACAAAAACAAAAAAGAAAGAAAAAAGAAATACACTGTACAAAGATGATTGACATCCATCTACGAACATGTCATAATGGAATCCGCTGCTTTGTAATTAACATACACTCATAAAAACAGTAAGAGGAGATCCTGGAGGGCATCTGAAGTCTCCCACAATGTGAGCCAGATCTGCTCCTGTTACCATCAGCCCTCCCCAGCGCTCACCTGTGCATTGTGCTTTGCCCATACTCCAGCGCTCACAGGACAAACGCACCTACTTATGCCACCTTTGCACTGTAGTAGAAGTTACTAATGGGCATGTTTCAACACAACACACAAAAAAACACCAACAAATTCCTGAAGTTTAAGGAAGGCAGAACTAGCCACGCATGATGGCGCACGCCTTTAATCCCAGCACTCAGGAGGCAGCAGCAGGTGGATTTCTGAGTTCGAGGCCAGCCTGGTCTACAAAGTGAGTTCCAGGACAGCCAGAACTATACAGAGAAACCCTGTCTCAAAAAAAAACATACAACAACAACAAAAAAACAAAACAAAAAATAAAAAGAGAAAGAGAGAGAGAGAGAGAGATAGAGAGAAAGAAAGAAAGAAAGAAAGAAAGAAAGAAAGAAAGAAAGAAAGAAAGAAAGAAAGAAAAGGAAGGCAGAGCTGGGAGAGGCTATATAGTGAGTTCCAGGCCATCTTGGCAACATGAGTTCCTGGCTCAAAACACTAAAACCAACCAACTAGCCAGCCAGCCAACCAGCCAGCCAGCCAGCTAGCCAACCAATCAAAAAGTCCCAGTTCTGTCATTTCCTAGCTACATTTTGTCTTTAGAATTGGAGTAATAATAAACCCACTGCCTTAGTTACTTTAAAATTCCTTCCCAGAGACACCAGGACCAGGGCAACTCATAGAATTTATTGGGGGCTTAAAGTTTCAGAGGATGAGTCTATGACTATCATGACAGGGACGGCAGCAGGCAGGCACTGTGCAGGAGCATAGCTAAGAGCCCACACCTCATCCACAGGCACGAAGGAGAGAGAGGACTAGCTAAGCAGGAACAATGAGGGCTTGGAAACCTCAAAGCCCACCCCCAGTGACACACCTCCTGCAACAAGGCCACACCTCCCTATCCTTCCCAAACAGTTCCACCAACTGAGGACAAAGCCTCCAAATATATGAGTCTCTGGGGACTGTGCTCATTCAAACGACCACACCAATGCTGAATGCTATTGATAAAGCTGAGAGTAATATGGACAAAACTAAACAATAATGAAAATCCTGTGTACCCCTGGTGCTTCGTGCATGGAGTTTATATTCTGGCAGACCTGTCAGCTTATAACTAAGAGCATGGATGAGGGTCCCTCGAGGAGGTGATGGAGTGATCGGTCGTGGCACTCTAGTCCTCTATTTCTAATAAGAAGTCAGTTCTGTGTCAGAACTCTTGGAGATCAAAATGGGAGAAAACCATCCCTTCCCCCCAGGAGAGATGATAGCTGGAGATGTGGCTCCATGAAAGAGCCCTTCCCCAGGAGGAGCAAGCCCTCAGGACCAATCCCCAGCACTGGAGGGGAAAAACAGCAAGTAAGAGGGACATGTGGAACATGCCTGTAATTCCAGCTCCAGAAAAACTGAGATAGGAGGATTGCAAACTCTAGACAAGCCTAGGCTACACAGTAAGATACTGTCTGTCAAAAAAAAAAAAAAACAAACCAAAACAAAAAGAAAACAAAACCAAATAAAACAAAAAGGGACAAAGGCTGGACACAGCTTCTATTGCCTTTAATCCTAGCACTTGTGGCAAGGGCAGCAGATCTCTGTGAGTTCAAAGCCAGCCTGTTCTGCATACGGCTACATAGGAAGACCCTGACTCAAAACAGATAGACAACAACAAAAAAATGACAAAGAATATGAACAGAAATTTTACAAAAGAATGGTCAATAAAGCCACATTAAAATATTTATTTATTTATTTGTTTATTTATTTATTTATTTATTTATAGACAGGCTCTCAAATAGTGCTGGCTGTCCTAGAACTCACTATGTAGACCAGGCTCTCCTCAGACTCAGAGATCTACCTGCCTCTGCCTCCCAAGTGCTAGAGTTAAAAACTATACCTGGTCTCTTTCCTTCTTTCAAATTTTATATTTATTTTAATTATAAATTATGTATATTGTGTGTTTGTGGTTATGTGCTGGTGCCTATGGAGGCCTAAGGTCAGAGTCCCCTGCAGCTGCAGTTGCAGATGGGTGCTGGAAAATAGAAATGAGAACAGTATTCCCTCCAATCACTGAGCCTCTGATTTAAAAAATATAATTGTATGTATGTATGTATGAATGTATGTATGTATATTATAGGCTTTTAAAATCTGTTTCCAGTTAGGGGGTGGCTCAGCCCTTACACACCTCTAACCCCTCTGGCTGGAATACACAGCCACAACTTTAGAACTCACGTTTAATCCCAAACAATGAAGGTAAGGTTAGTTTGTAGAAGGAAGCACCCATGTTTGAGAGTGATGTCTAATTGAGTGGCAGACAAGGTGAAGAATCAGAGAAAGATTTGACAGAATAGGTTCTGCCCAACCGAGAAGAGAGGAAAGGGAAGCTACTTAAGGGAGAGACAGACAGTCCAGAAGAGAGTGCAGCACAGGAATACAGTGGCGTTCCTGGACAGCAGTGCAGTAGAGTTGAGAGGGAGAGTGGAGCAGCAGAGAGCAGGGAGGAGGCAGAGTTACTAGGAGAGTTTTACAGAGACAGACTGAAGAGAGAACAAGCTGGACACAGGTAAAGACAGAATGAGCAAGAGAATGAGAAGGAGCCAGAAGATTAGAAAAGACTGCTGGAGTTAGTTAGAAGGCAAGCAGAGCAATTCAGGGGCCGAGAAAGAAGCCAGTTTGAATCAGTCAGCTTGGAGAGGAGTTTGAACCAGCCAGCTAGAGATCAGAAAGACAAAGAAAGAATGAGATTATTCAGTAGCAGGCCTAAAGAGACTGAAAAAATTCTAGGCCTAAGTAGGAAGGTTACTTATAATAATAAAGAAATCTTTAGAAAGAAAGAAAGAAAGAAAGAAAGAAAGAAAGAAAGAAAGAAAGAAAGAAAGAGAAAGAGAGAGAGAGAAAGAAAGGAAGGAAGGAAGGAAGGAAGGAAGGAAGGAAGAAAGAAAGAAAGAAAGAAAGAAAGAAAGAAAGAAAGAAAGAAATTCTACAGAGGCTAGAAGCTTCCAGGACTAGCCCTAGATAGCAGACAGAGGCATTAAACCTCTGAGACAACAATTATTCAGGTGAATAAGTTACTTTTACCTGTGTAAGTGTGTGTATAATTCACCCATGTGCGAGTGTTTGACGTTTGTGGAGGTCAGAGGACAACAGGAGTGTTGGTCTTTACCTTCTGGTTGGTTCTACAGACGAGCTCTTTCTTGTTTGCCACAGCTGGCCTGAGAGCGTCTCTAGTATACCCCCCACCCCCCAACACCAAGTCTCCACCTCCCATCTCACCATAGGAGTGCTGGAATGACAGCGCAGGCCACCACATCTGCCCCGCTTTAACATAGGTTCCGTGGAAATGAACCCAGGCTTTATGGATTGAGCAATCTTCCTGGCCTGATAAAACCATTTTTTTCTACCTAATAAGGAACTAGCAAAAAGTTAAATAATAATAATGAGACTGTGGCGAGATTTCCTTCAGATGGACACTGGCGGTGCTGGGTAGCTTTCTGTCAAACTGACGCAAGCAAGGGCCGTCTGGGAAGAAGGAACCTTAATTGGAAAAATGACTCTATCAGATGGGCCTGTGGGCAAGTTTGTGGGGCGTTTCTTTGACGGATGATTGGTGTGGGAGGGCGTAGTTTACTGTGAGGGGTGCCACCACTGAGCAGGTGGTCTTGCTCTGTCTGGAAAAGAAGCTGAGAAAGCTCTAGAGAAAAGTCAGTCAGCAGCTCTCCTCCATGGCTTCTGCTTCAGTTCCTGCCTCTGCTTCCCTTGTCAAAGACTGACTGGGAAGTGTAAACCAAATAAACACTTCCTCCCCTATTGAAGGCTTTCCTAGTGTTTTACCATAACAATAGGAAGCCAACTAAAACAGAAGCACACCTCCAAGGAGGCTAAACAATCCCTTGAGGGTTTTGTTTTGTTTTTTTTCTTTCTAGAGACAGGGTTTCTCTGTGTAGCCCTGGCTGTCCTGGAACTCACTCTATAGACCAGACTGGCCTCGAACTCAGAAATCCGCCTGCCTCTGCCTCCCAAGTGCTGGGATTACAGGCGAGCGCCACCACACCCGGCTGTGTTTTTATTCTTAATCTAGAAATCCTACTGTTAAAATCTGTCCTAAATAGTTGCATATTCTGCAATAAAAGTATCACAATGTTTGCTAAACAGTTATTTATGGCAGCAAAAGTTCTGAAATAAACTAGACATGGTGACTCACACCTCAACGAGGCTAAGGCAGAAAGTGGTCAATCTGAGGTATCTATGGAGTTCCAGGTCAGCCCCATATGTATAGTGAAACCTTGTTTCAAACAAATACTGAAATGACATAAGTGGCCTAATAATAGATGATTAAAAACCACAAACAAAAAAACAGCCAGACAGTGGTGGGCATGCCTTTAATCCCAGCCCTCAGGAGGGAGAAGCAGGCAGAAAACTAGAGTTCCAGGCCAGCCTGGTCTACAGAGCCAGTTCCAGGACAGTCAGGGCTACACAGAGAAATTTTGTCTTGAAAAACCAAAAACCAAACCAAAATGAAGGGGCTGGAGAGATGGCTCAGCGGTTAAGAGCATTGACTGCTTTTCCAGAGGTCCTGAGTTCAATTCCCAGCAACCACCTGTAATAGGGTCTGATGCCCTCTTCTGGTGTGTCTGAAAAACAGCTACAGTGTACTCATATAAATATAATAAATACATCTTTAAAAAACAAAAACCCAACAACAACAAAACCCAAAACAAACAACAAAAACCCACAAACAAGCCATTTTCAAGGCAGGAGGTTAATAATATGGAGTGTTTAGGGGTGAGGGAGAATATAATATAAAGTCATATTTATCTGTTTTTTTTAATGTTTTCATTCTTGGTTCAAAATTGAATTTATAGTGTGGCTCTATTTACTTATAAAACAAAGTTATGCATACATACAGAATAAACTGAGAGTGCATATGTCTAAATACTAGTATCAGGGGCAGACAAGATGGCTCAGCTGATAAAGTCAATGCCATTCCAAGAACCTGAGTTCCATCCCTGGAACCACGTAAAAGTGAAAGGGAGACATAACCTTACAAAGTTGTCCTCTGACACCGACATGCATGCTGTGGCACCAGTGTACAAGTTTCTAAAATAACAATAAAGTTTAAAGTTGAAAAATACTAATTACAAGTATTATTACCTTAGGGCTATGAAATAATGCACACTCTTATATTACTATGTGCTTGAAAGTTGTGTGGAATGAATGTATATCCTACAATTAACAAGTAAAAAGGATGCTTCGTTTTCAAGAATGCAGGGGAGAGCTGGAGAATGGTTCAGTGGTTCAGAGCACTGGCTGCTCTTCCAGGGGACTTGGGATTCGATTCCCCAGGACCCACACAGTGACTCACAGCTGTCTGTAACCCGTCCCAGGGAATCCAACACCCTTTTCTGCCTTCTGATGGTTTCAAGCACACTAGTGGTGCAAAGACAAAACGCCCACACATGTAAACAAGAGTTCAGAGGACTAGTGGGTACTATAGCTCAGTGGTAGAACCCCTACTTAGCAAGTCATGAGGTCCTCAATTCAATCCCCAGTTAAAGAAAATAAGCAAACCCCCACAACAACAACAACAACAACAACAACAACAACAAACTTGCTTAGCAGAAAGCCGTGGGCCAAGCCTGTCATTCAGAAGTCTGAATTCATCTTTGGCTCCATGGTGAGTTGGGGCCAGTCTGTAGAATACACTTCATTCCTCTGACCTCCACATATGCACCATGGTACACACTCCACCCAGGCCCACTGATAATAAATAAGTTTAAGTTGAACAAATACAAAGGAAACAATTAAATAATGGAGTGACCTGAAAAGAGCTAGTGAGTTCTCGTCCTAAAGATGTTAGCTCAGGCCGGGCGTGGTGGCGCACGCCTTTAATCCCAGCACTCGGGAGGCAGAGGCAGGCGGATTTCTGAATTTGAGGCCAGCCTGGTCTACAAAGTGAGTTCCAGGACAGCTAGGGCTACACAGAGAAACCCTGTCTCGAAAAACCAAAATACCAAAAAAAAAAAAAAAAAAAAAAAAAAAAAAAAAAAAAAAAAAAAAAAAAAAAAAAAAAAAAAAAAAAAAAAAAAAAAAAAAGATGTTAGCTCAGAGGTAGGGGTGTAGTGCAGGGGCAGAATGAATGCTTAGCATTTGTAAGACCAGATTCACGTTTCTCAATTTAAAAGAAAAAAGTTTATTTGGGGTGTAGTGGTACAAGCCTGTTATCCCAGAAAATCTGAGGCAGGAGGATAAGTTGGAGGACAGCCCTGCATAGAAAGAACTTGTCTTGAAAATATTTTCCCACATACTAAATAACAATTTATTGAATAGATGTTATCAGAGGGTTCACTGTGATCCCTGTTGTCTAGCACTGTGTCTGGTATGTAGAAGGTTCTCAGTAAATATCTGTCGTCTGAACATGTGTCTACAGACTCTGTGAGTCACAAAGACTCCCTTCTGGATCTTTTTGTTGTTTTCCTTCTCTGGTCTGAGAATAACTATAAAACATTGATGCAATAAACCACCAATTCAAAGACCCCTAATTACATAATATGTTGTCTTTTATTGTTCCCTAATTATATCAGGAGTTTAACTTTGTCCTCTTTGACAAGAGCACTGGTTCCCACAAATCAATTCCACTCGATTAACGCTTATTGAACACAATGTATTAAGTACCACAATCTGTCCCATCAAACTTTCCGTTCATAGAATAGAAACAGTGAAAGAGAACATGTAATCCTAACACCGGGGAGACTGTGGCAGGGGGAATGCAAATTGGAGACCAGTATGGGCTACATAGGAAGAGTCCGCCGATAAAAAAGATGGGAAGGATAGAGAGACTCAGTCTCATTGTTGCCAAGTGGCCAGGAAACAGGCTGACTAGTTCAAGTTGTCCTTTGACCTCCTTGCGAAAGCCATGGCTTGTACATACCCCCCCCACACACACACCCACAAATAATGTGATTTTAAAAATTAAAGAGATTCCAATAGTGATAATCAGACATTGTCAGTCAGGGGATCAATAAATTCTTCACGATGGTCTAGTTAAGTGGTGGGTAGAGGGTAGCGGTTCTGTTGACTTGATAGGTAATAAGAACCTGTCAGGCTCTTGACAGGAGGCTAATGTTATGTTAATAGGTGCGGAAGAAGCTGATACCATAGGAGAGTCTCAGCTACAATAAAGAGCCTTCCTCTCCTGCTTTAATATCTGTCCCCAGGCGCGACAGCAAGCTCTGTCTCTGGTGTACAGTCAAGACAGCAGTGAGAGCCCGGGGAGAAAGGGGAGGGATTCAGAAGGGGGCTGATCCAACAGGCTGACAGAAAGCGTTATCTACGTCGCTGTCGGCGCCGAGGGACTAATTCGGGAAATACCGAACCAAACCGGGTCAGAGCCACCAGGTCGAAGCCTTACCTGCCGTCCCTCCCCCACTCGGGGCTCACGCAGCCGCCAACTTGAAATTTGCTTTTCTTCTTCCAGCCCTCGTTCTAGGCCCGCCTCCCCGAGCTCTCCATTGGTGGGTTCTCCTGGCCAATAGACGAGAGCGGAGGCGGGCAAGGAGGGGAGGCGGAGGGAGCCAGCTTAACCGGAACTGAGGCTTGGGAAGTGGGGCGTGCTGAGACCTGGGGCTGCAGAATTCACCTCTTCAGCCCAGACGGAACAGACGGCTAAGATAACCTGCTACTCAGAGCTCATTCAGACACGTCGCAGAGACAGAAGAGGAGAACCGCTGCTGGGAAATGTAGGCCTGGGTTAGAGAAACCAGACTGCTCATCTGTTAACAGCTGTGCCTGCAGGAGTTCCCAGAAACCCTCCAGGAGGCTCCCAACCGCCGGACTCCAGCGCCCTCTTCTGGCTTAGGACATCACATACATACATACATACATACATACATACATACATACATACATACATACATACATACATACACACACACCACACACACATTCCCTCTTTATTATTCTTCCTCAGTCACCAGCACTACCAATAAATAATCTTTAAAAGATTTTTTTTCCCTAAAGGCAGGGTCTGGCTACCCAGTCTACGCTGGCCTCGAACTCTCGATACTCTTGACTCTGCTACCAAGCTCAGGCCCCAAATGCGGATTGTTGAGGTGTCTGAGAAGTGGGGGAGAGAAGGGCGCTTGGGACCAGAGCAGTAATTGGGGAGAGAAGGCAGGAACCCAGTGGGGTTTTTCTTTCTGCACTTTCCACTGCCCTTTCAAGCCTCTTCAAGGGAAGAAGGCAGAGTAGAAAGAGTCATTCTTTCACAGAGTAGAAATAAAGGGAAATACTTCAGGATGGAGGTAAAACTAGGAGTTAGTCAACAAGAATATGACAGAGGTCAGAGAAAATGGCCTCTACACTGGGAAGTTGCATATGGATGACACATACTCCGTTTTTGGAATAGTATAAAAACAGCTGTGGAGCTTTGGGGGAACTTGCTTAACCTCATTATCATTTGTTGTAGGAAGACAATAGTTCCCTCCTCATAGAGTTGTAAGGGTTGGAGATGATGTATGTATGAAAAGCACTCAGCACACATCAATAACTAGTAAAAGTGGGTGATTTCCCTCTGGCTGTTTCTCCTCCTTTCCAAGGAACGTGATTTTTTTTGTATCTGTACATGGTGGCATCCATCATTTGAGTCCTCTAGGACCCTCAGTGAGCTTTCCAAACCCTTAATACCCATCCAATGCCCCCACTTTCCTTGGTACCTTCCAGCTGGACATAAACTCATCCCTAAACTATGCAGATGGAAGCCTTGGTAACCATGGAGACAGGGCAGGTGGCACGGAGAGGCAGAGGCAGTGAGCAACAGATAGGAAGAGACAAGGAGTGATTCAGGCAGGGACCTTCAAGGGAGAGGGAAGAATGAGTCTAAGGGAGTAAAGAGATGTAATGAACACATCCGTGCAACAGGGTCTGGTCACCACTCTGCCTTTTTCTACCTACTATGCACACCCCTTAAAATATTGTAAAGAGGGAGTTTGGGACTGTCCCTTGCCCTAAAAATTCCCTGGGAAAACCACCTTCCTTACATTCCTAATGGGACCCAAGGGGAATGAAATCCAAGTATCTCTATGGTGTGTGATGTTTGAGAGGGGTGCGGCGGGGATAGACTGCTGTCTGATTCCAGGCTATACTTTTTCCCTGATATTTAAACTACGGGAAGGGAGCCACATCTCCTGCCTCTCAGCTCTGTGTGGACGCCGCTGCAGATCCCAACCGCCTCCCTACAGCCCTCTGCACAGAGTGCCATATGCCGTGTGTGGCAGTCAGGTCTGGCATACCGAAGCTCATGGAGATCTATTGAAGATCAACGAAGAATCTGGATGGTTCCTGAATGGGTCGTGGGAGAGTCCCCTAAGGAGCGCTTAGGTTTGTTTGGGCTGGGGAGGTGGGATAAGAAAGGGAAGTCAAGATTGGAGGCGCTAGGTGTTTTTTCTCTCCCCTTAGGGGTTTATAGGTTTATATGTGTGCGCATGGGGGTGGGGAGCGGCTTGGTGCCGGACGCCCCCACCCGCAGAGACTGGGCTATAAATAGCACAGAAGAGCTCCGCCCCCCCTTCTCTCCTCCGGAGCCGGCGCTGTGCCCGGGGCGCACCGGGAGGAGGGACCAGGATCCAGCGCTGGGGCGCAGATACTGACACCAAGGGAATCCGGGTACCCCCCCACACGCCATGTGGACCCCCAGGTACCCGGCTCCTCCAACCCAGAGGCCCCCATGGCCCCGGCCTCAATCCTGGCCAGACAGAGATTATGCGGACATTCAGGTATCTATTTGGGGGTACAGGTTGGGAGGGGGAAGAACAAGGAGCAATGGGGAACATAGCAAAGGCAAAAGAAACCCCAATTCTTCCTCCACCCCTTTAGGTCCCAATTGCAATCTGCTTCTCCCCCCTCTCAATTTTTGGGGATGTGGCAATCTAAAAGAGGTTAGGAATAGAAATATGTGTATGACTGTACCGGTGCATGTGTGTGGGTGGGTGGTGTTCAGTATCCTAGAGAGGGGGATTCCAAGTGTGGATAAGAAAGGGGGGATGTTGGAAAGGTCTGATAAGCCGTGGGGTGCGAATGGGGGGGTGGGAATATCTGTGCGCGTGCATGTACGTATATGCACGAGCTCTCATCCTTCAGTGCGGGTGGTGCACCCTTCCCACCTCCTCCGGCATTTGTGTGCGGGGCGGGGGGGGCTGGAACCTCTCAAAGGCAGGAGTCAAAAGGAAAGAATGTGCATTGTAAACGCCCCCCCCCCGGTCATACATCAGGTGCGTTCATCGGTGCCTCAGTTTCCCTGCTGAGCCTATCAATGAGCTTTCTCTTTCTCTCTCTCTTTCACAGGGATAGGCTTCACTGCCGAGACTTCAGGCCTCTCCCAACCACCACCCCCATACTCCTAGATATCTTCGGCAGGTCCCAGTCCCGGCTCTATCGGTGCTTTTGCCCGAGCCGCAGCTATGCTGCACACCGAGGGCCACGCTCTTCTTCGGGCTGTGGGACAGGGTAAGCTACGCTTGGCCCGTTTGCTTCTGGAGGGAGGAGCCTACGTGAATGAGGGTGATGCCCAGGGGGAGACGGCGCTAATGGCGGCCTGTAGGGCCCGTTACGACGACCCTCAGAACAAGGCGCGCATGGTACGCTATCTCTTGGAGCAAGGCGCGGATCCCAACATCGCAGACCGTTTAGGACGTACCGCGCTGATGCATGCTTGCGCCGGGGGTGGGGGAGCCGCAGTGGCCTCTCTGCTCCTTGCCCACGGTGCAGACCCCTCAGTTCGAGATCACGCTGGCGCCTCGGCGCTTGTCCACGCCCTGGACCGAGGGGACCGCGAGACCCTTGCCACACTGCTGGACGCCTGCAAGGCCAAGGGCACGGAGGTCATCATCATAACCACGGATACCTCGCCCTCGGGCACCAAGAAGACCAGGCAGTATCTTAATTCCCCACCGTCCCCGGGGGTAGAGGACCCTGCACCCGCTCCTCCTAGTCCAGGGGTCTGCACGTCGCCTTCAGAAGTCCAACTGCAGACTGCAGGAGGAGGACGCGGGTTGTTATCCCCTCGCGCCCAGGAAGAAGAGGAGAAAAGAGACATTTTTGAATTTCCTCTTCCCAAGCCCCCTGATGACCCTTCCCCTTCCGAACCTCTCCCCAAACCACCTCGACATCCTCCAAAACCACTCAAAAGGCTCAATTCCGAGCCCTGGGGCCTTGTGGCTCCTCCTCAACCGGTCCCTCCTGCAGAAGGGAGGCCCGGCTTGGAGCGTCTGGCTGCTGAATTCAATGGCTTGACCCTGACCGGTAGACCGCGTCTTTCTCGGCGTCACAGCACCGAAGGCCCGGAGGACCCGCCCCCATGGGCGGAGAAAGTGACGGGTGGGGGTCCTCTCTCGCGCCGAAACACTGCGCCCGAGGCTCAGGAGTCTGGTCTTCCTTCAGGGCTAAGGCAAAAACTGAGCCGCATGGAGCCGGTGGAGCTCGACACTCCTGGACATTTTTGCCCTGACTCCCCCGAGTCCAGCCGCTTATCCCTGGAGCGCCGGCGATACAGCGCCTCTCCGCTGACCCTCCCTCCAGCGGGCTCAGTTTCCTCCCCACGCCAGTCCCAGGAAAGTCTGCCCGGGGCTGTATCCCCGCTAAGCGGTCGGAGGCGAAGTCCAGGGCTGCTAGAGAGAAGGGGCTCCGGGACCTTGCTCCTGGACCACATCTCTCAAACGCGACCGGGTTTCTTGCCTCCTCTCAACGTCAGTCCCCACCCTCCCATCCCCGACATTCGTCCCCAACCCGGAGGTCGGGCACCCTCACTGCCTGCCCCTCCACCCTCTGGGGCACCAGGGTCTCCCAGGACCAAGCGCAAGTTGGTGAGACGCCACTCCATGCAGACTGAACAGATTCGCCTGCTAGGGGGTTTCCAGAGTCTAGGCGGGCCTGGGGAACCCGGGCGCTGAAGGAAATGAGGGACGCCAAGGAGGGGGAGGGGTTAGGACCCTGATAGAGGGAGAACCAGCTGATACCTCGGACACGGGATCTCTTGCATGTGCTCCTGGCACTGTGCACGCACACATGGGTAAGCATGTGTCTGTCCACAAGCACAGTACACTTACTAGCGAGAAGGATAAATACTGTGTTTACCGGGCGTATAGACCCACGCAATCGTGCCCTGGTCATGTCACAAGTACATGGGATTACTTGGGGACCCATAGGCACAGCACACCAACAGAGGACCACTTGCGCTAGGGTCCCAGACTCATATTTGTTCCGAAGCAGCAGGGAGCCCCCACTCATGGCTGGTCTCCTGTATCTTTGCCCCTCCTGAAGAACCCTTGCTTTCCCTGTGTGCCCTGCAGCGTGGCCTAGCATCCCCTAGCACAATCTGCTTTCTCTTCATGACTATCTCGCCCCATTCTGCAGGCCTTGCTTCTCCATGCCTGGCTCCTTGTTTCACACCCTGCCCCCATCTGCTTTTCAGGATGTCTTCTTCACTATTCTTGGGGTTCCTGAAGCAGCTCCCAATCTCGGTTCTGTTGCAGCCTTCCATGCTCTCCACTTCTCAATTTCCCACTTTTTATCCCTTCCCTGTGCCCCAACCCCCCAACACATACACCACTACAGATTGTCTTGTTTACCCCAGGGATAGGTCATGGGCTCAAAGTTGCTCTTCTGTGTGTCTAAGCTTATGAACACCTCCCCACAAGTAGAAGTGGGGAGCAAGCCTAAGTCAGTCCTCCTACCACTTGACATGTCAAATAAATGTGTTCAGAAGTCTGTTTCGTCACTGCTGCCTGAAGGTGTGGGCTGGGGGTGAAGAGAGAGGGCATGGGGGGGTGAGGCTTACAGTCACAACTACTCAGGGAGCCAATCTAGAGGCTGCAGCTACCTTCTTTCCAGGAGACCAACTGATCAGTAGTGGTTGTAGAAGAAAAGGCAAATGGGCCCTGTGTTCTGAGGTTTTAAGGCATTTGGTAGGCCTTCCCCCCAGCCTCCCCATGCCTGACCTTTAATGATTTAAGATTCTTACTGCCCCTCTTCTCCATAAGCAGATGCGACTTCCTATGTCTTGACCACACAGGTTTTGTTGTTGTTGTTGTTGTTATTGTTGTTTTAAATACAGGGTTTAATTTCATTTCACCAGGTGTGCCTTCATTCATTTTCTTCTAACCTCCATAGTCCCAGGTCTCTTAGCCAACCCTAGGAGAGGGGGTGGGGCTAGTAACTCACCTAAGGGGAAAAGGAGTGATTTTCAGTCGAAGCTTGGGTGCATGGATGTCTGCTGGGAACAACTGTTGGAGCCCAGACTTACCTGGACCAAGTACCCTTTCCATCTATGTTCTGAATGTCTCGGTTTGATAGGTTTCTGCATGTATTCTAGCCCACTCTTTCTGTACAATGATAAACACATTCTACGTTCTCTGACTCCCTTAGTGAGTAGCTGAAGTCAGAAAACCATCCCTGAATGTAAATAGTGAAAAAAGGAAAATATTTGGATCAAAACACTTAATGTCTGAATCTCCCTTGCCATCTAGCCATTTCATGTATCTAATCTTCCTGAGCATCACTTTTCTTGTTCGTAAAATAAAACCTGGTTTGTACTTGGCAGCTAGCTATTAAATAAGGCAACGCACTAAAGTATACTACATAGCATATTCTCATTAAAGTCAGCACTATACTCAGTTTTCACTCCACCACCAATTGTGTATGAACTTAAAGATGAGTCATGTCACTTCTCTGAACCGCATCTACATCTAGAAAGTAAAGTGATCAGACAAATGGTCCTTAAGAACCCTCTCCAGCTACAGTTCTATCCAGCCTTGCATCCAGGCCTATTTTTCCTTTAAGCCCCGCCCCAGGGGTCTGGCTGGATTTCTATCGCTTACCACAGGATTCCCAAAGATGCTCCGAAGCTCTCTCGTAGACGATTTAGCCTTTTCTTTATTCAATTGGTTCCCGTAGCCTCCGCCTTCCTCAATCATTTGCCTAAGGTGGCTCAGGAGCCCACCCCTTTCCTCCCTCTCCACCAGTGATTGGCATGGCATCTGGCTCGTCCCGCCCGCTCTTGACTGACAGCTGGATCCCGGCACCGCCCTCAATCCCCTGGCTCTTGCTCACTGGGGTAGCTGGGACCGTTAGCTCGCCAGGCTGGCAGGCTCCGGGGCCCCGCTCCGCCGGCCACCGGGATGGAGACGATGCGAGCACAGCGGCTGCAGCCCGGCGTAGGTGTCGGCGGGAGAGGCACTTTGCGAGCGCTGCGGCCGGGGGTGACCGGGGCCCCGACTAGCGCCGCCACACCCCCCGCGGGCCCGCCGCCCGCCCCGCCGCCCCCCGCCCCGCCCCCGCCTCCGCTGCTTCTGGCTGGGGCCCCCGGGCTGCCCCTGCCCCCCGGCGCCGCGGGGAGCCCTGCGGTGCTGCGCGAGGCGGTGGAAGCGGTGGTGAGGAGCTTCGCCAAGCACACGCAGGGCTACGGTCGAGGTAAGTGTCGGGAACTGGCCTCCTGCGGGACACCCTCTAGTCAGGAGCCTGGCTCCCACAGCTCCCACTTGTCCTCACAGTGGCTCCGCTTGGCGTCCAGCCTTCGCATGCATTTCCTTTTGGGGAGTTTCCTTCTGGACACACACACACAAGCGCGCACGCGCGTGTGTACACACACACACACACACACACACACACACACACACACACAGTGAGTTATTAATGCATTCTCCAGGGACTCCTGTTTTCAGAAGCAATTCTCTTTTCTTCCCAACTTTTTCTCTGTCAGCAGGCTTAAGATTTTCATGTCCTTCGCCCTTTAAGAACCTGCCCCTATTGTGTGGGATCCTCTCCTTTATCTCAGACCCAGGGCATTTCTCATCTCTACCCTTCTCTGTCTTCTCTCTCAGATCTCAGCAATTCCTGTACTCCATCTCCTGAACTTCATCTTCTGAATCCCGACTTTTTAGTTCTTCACATACTTAACTTACCCACCCCACCTCCCGCCATGGAATTTCCATCACGTCTTCAGACCTGCTTTCAACAGTCACTCACAATAGTTGTTCCTTTGAATCTGAACCCACACCACTGAGGCCGCGCCAGCTCCCTGTGACTTGGTGACTCGCTTTAGTGTTTTAGTTTGGAGCCTCACAACTCGGGCCTCTGTCTATCTGGCGCTGTGTTCCTGGCCCTTGCCCAGGAACTGAGGATAAATCTCAGGCCCTGGCTCACTCAGTGCTAAATTCTGTGGAAACAAGCCAGGCAACAACCTTATTTTGCTTAGAAATTGCCGGCTTAAAGATGCCTAATTTCTGGGAAGAGAGAGGGGATGTGAGGATTTTCTTTGTTGTTTTTGTTTAAGCAATGTTAACCAATTTCCTGTCAGAATCCTGGTTCCAAATTCATAGTTTAAACGACAAGGAACGCACAGTGAAGGGTGTGTGACTCAGACTTTAAGTCTGGAATTTCCAACACATCCCTTCTGTTTCCTTGGTCAGCTCCTCCTGGGTCTAAAAGTGACTGCCTCCTTTCTGTTTTCTAGGAGAAAAGTTGCACAGCTCCCCCCACCCCCTTTCTTTCTTTCCAGACTGTTGCCCTCCTTCCGCCCCACTCTTTGCTTCCTTTTGGAAGCCTCACTGAAAAGAGCAGACAGGCTTCGGACGCTGTCAGTCCCGGCTGTCTTTGGTCTCATAACTTCACAGAGCAGCAGTTTCTTCAAGGGTCCCGCTATGGGTTAATTAAGATTCTGCCACTGACAACAGAGTGGACACTTGGAATGATTGCTAGCCCCGGTTTTCTGGCTGTCTCTTCCTTGAGAACACGTTTCATTTTCTTCTACTTTTTTTTTTTTGTTTTGTTTTTTGTTTTTCGAGACAGGGTTTCTCTGTATAGCCCTGGCCCTGGCTGTCCTGGAGCTCACTTTGTAGACCAGGCTGGCCTCGAACTCAGAAATCCGCCTGCCTCTGCCTCCCGAGTGCTGGGATTAAAGGCGTGCGCCACCACGCCCGGCTTTTTCTTCTACTCTTAAGTGTTTGTATCTTTGTGAACAGGAAGATTTCAGTGAAGTTGAACGTTCAGATCCACTCTGCTGCATGCCTGATGGCTCATTTATTCTCACCTTCTCTTTGCTCTCTAACCAGTTTGAATTCCAGCCAGGCTAGGATGCTGTAGGGTGCTGGGCTACAAATGGATGTACTTCTCAAACCAGTGAGTCAACAGAGTTACTTTTCAGGTCGGTTAGAATTAGCAAGGTTTAACAAGACTACACTGTAAATATGTCCGGCTCTTGTTTTTAATCTCAATTCTGAAGGAAACATTTTGCTTGGGTGTTGTAGTAGCCAGAAGTAGCTACCCTATGTCTGAAGAGTTCCTTTTGGAAACTCATAGGCACTTTTCGACATGATAGAGAAATGTACCCTTCCCTCACCCATGTTTCTATGCTCTGAAGAGCCTCTGGACTGGCTTCTAAACTCAGTGTCTGGAAAACCTTTTTAGTTTCCCATTAAGGATGAAGGAACAAAGGGATTGTGCTGACGAGAACAATCAGGCTTCAGAGTCTGTGGTGCGTCTCCCCTTCAGTCTCCCCACCTCCCACCATCGTCTTATTATTCTTAAGTTTCTCGTTTCCAGTCTGGGTGTCCAGCCAGGGCTGTAGGAGAATTTGGCTCTCTGCTGATTTGGCTCAAAGTCACTCACCACATGGAATCACTTACTCTGCTTCAATTAATAGGCAAAGCTGCCCTTGGCATACACCCATGTACCCTTGTGACTGATGGCAAGATACTCAGGGGATGGCTCTGTTGCCCTGAATACAATTTACTTTGGTCTCGGTCCAGATTGCTCTCTCATCTGGGGATACCTTACATGCCATCTTCAATTCACATCCTTTATCCTTTTCCTGAGGACTCTAAGCTCACCATTTCCAGTACTGACCTTTTAGATTTATCTTCACCAGCATTGGGTCCCAACACACACACACACACACACACACACACACACACACACACACTTCTCTCTTCTGTTGTCCCCTCCTCTGTATGTTAGCTCCCACTCCTCACTCCCCTACCCATACCTGCTCAAAAGTAACACACACACACACACACACACACACACACACACTATTGTGTAGGCTCTTTTGTTTTGTTTTTGAGAAGAGCTCTTGGTATATAACCCATGTTAGTATGGAACTCACCATGTAATTCAGGCTTTTAAATTCATGGTGGTTCCCCTGCCTCAGCTTCCCAACTGCTGAGATTTCCAGTGTACGCCATCATGCCTGGCTTGCTGTTGATTCTCAACTCCACTCACAGTACAGTATAAAGGACGTTGACTGGGGATCTGGTCCTGTCATGCAGTGGCATTGGGATCCCAGCGATATCGCTTACTCTTTTTTTAGCTTTATCTGTCCCATTTTTTTCATTTAATAAATATTTACTGCTCACCAGATGCAGTGGTGAACAAGTCACATGTTTAGTCTCTATGCGGATGGAGCCCAGTCTGCTTTAGAGCATGTGTGAAGATTAATGGTACAATAGAGCAAGGTAGTATACTATGACAGAGGGCTTGTCTTGGAGCCAAGTGAATTACTGGCTCTTTATCCTGGCACTGCCACTTCTGCTCTGTTCCTTAAATTGGAGAGTTTTTGCAGAATAAGCATTATACTCTTGTCTTGATTTTTTTTTAAAAGATTTATTTTATTATATGTAAGTACACTGTAGCTGTCTTCAGACACTCCAGAAGAGGGCGCCAGATCTTGTTACGGATGGTTGTGAGCCACCATGTGGATGCTGGGATTTGAACTTATCACCTTCGGAAGAGCAGTCGGGTGCTCTTACCCGCTGAGCCATCTCACCAGCCCTCTTGTCTTGATTTTTAAATGTTTTTGTTTATGGGTATTTTGCCTGCATGCATATCTGTGTATCATGTGCATGCCTTGTACCCACAATGGCTAGAAGAGGGCGTTGGATCCCCAGGGTCTGGAATCACAGATGGTTTTGAGCTACTGTGTGGGTGCTGGGAATTGAACGTGGGTCCTCTGGAAGAGCAGCAAGTGCTTTAAACCAGTAAGCCTTCTCTTCACCCCAAGAATAAGTGAATTTTGCATGGTATTTTCTAATTAGCTACTCTCTGTCTTTACAACCACAGACTAAATATCACTGGAGCTAAACTGGTGTGGGCATTTATAATTTTTTGAACTATTGGATCAGATCCTCTGTTAATTTCTTGTGGCGGTCATAACAAAGCATCATAAATTGTGCTCCTTAGAACAAAAGAAATGAAGTGGGTGTGGTGGTACATATCTGTGTCTTTACTTGGTTGATGGAGGTAGAAGGAGCAGTGGGAATTCATGGCCATCCCTGGCTACATGGGGACTTTCAGGCCAACCTGGACTATGTGAGCCCTAACAAAATAGTGTGTGTTCTTCTACAGTTCTGCAGGCCAAATGTCAGCACCAGTATCACTGGACCAAATGGGTATTAGCAGAATCCTGCCAGAGTCTAGTCTCCTTTGCCTTCTCCAGCTTCTGATAGCAGTAACATTCCTGAGCACTGGTCATAACCGCAGCGCTCCAGTATCTGCCTCTATGACATCTCAGCTTCTGTGTTTTGTCAACTCCGAGCTCCCCCTCACAGTTTTGTTGCTGTTTCTTTTTGTTTTGAAACAGGCAGTAGCTGTATCTGTAGAGCTGTGTAGCTCTCGCTAGCTTCGAACTCATAATATAGATCAGGTTAGTCTTGAATTCATAGAGATCCCCTTGCCTCTGCCTCCCCATGCCAGTGGTATAATCTCTGACTCCCTGAGTCAGAGTCTGTAAACACATCTGCAAAGTCCTTGGCACATGAGGAAGCCTCACTGGCTCCAAAGACTAAATAAGCAGATGTTGTCAGGATGCATTATTTAGCTTTAGTAGATAGAGTCCCCACCAAGGTCACTGCTACTCCACAATGCTGGCCTTCAAAGACTTCTGTGCACCCTAGGATATTCATGGTCTTCCAAAAACCGAAAAAGGAAATAGTTGATAAAATATTGTTAAGCACTTTCTATTTCCATAATATCTTGGATGAACCTCTGCTATCTTATTCTCACAAACCAGAATGGTCAGGGAAACCCCTTACTTCTCAGTGGCACTACCTAGTTACTGCTGTTTAACCCCTTCATCTTTACCACAAAATCATCCCCCACACACACAATATTGTCTTTAACCTTTTTCCCTGCCTATGGCTGGTTTGAGTTTTTGTTTGTTTGCTTGCTTTGGTTTTTGAGGAAGGCTCTCATGTAGTCCTGGCTGGCCTCAAATGTACAGTCTTTTGACTCAGCCTCCTCAGGCTGGGATTACAGATGTATGCTACCACCTCTGGTCCTGGAATTATTCTTTTATTTGTTTTTGTTTTGGTTTTTTTTTTTTGGTTTTTTGAGACATGGTTTTTCTGTATAGCCCTGGCTGTCCTGGAACTCACTTTGTAGACCAGGCTGGCCTTGAACTCAGAAATCCGCCTGCCTCTGCCTCCCAAGTGCTGGGATTAAAGGCATGAGCCACCACTGCCCCGCCTAATATCTTATATAAACCATTATGTCCATGATTCCTTATTGAAAATCTGCTTTAAAAACAAACCAAACCAAACCNATTGTAAAACAGAAAGAAACTCTGCCCATTAGTTTATTCACTTGAGGGTCAAGTTTGAGGGTCATATTCCTTGAATAGCAGTGTTGTCTAAAGTTTTCAGAATGCTGACGATAGGCTAGGTTGGCTATGCCTGTAATTCCAGAAATTAGGAGGTTGGAACAGAAATAAACATGCAAAACTAAGAGGCTGGAAAGATGGCTTAGAGGTTAAGAGCCCCAGCTGCTCTTCTAGAGAACCTGGATTCTATTCCATTTATAACCATCTGAACTTCAGTTTCAGGGGATCCAATACTCTTCTGGCCTTCAAGGGTATCAGGCATGTGATATGTACGCCACTTACATGCAGGTAAAACACCCACACACATAAAGATTTTTTAAAAGTTTTTTCTAAAATATCTTAAATAAAAACAGCAACAATTAAAAAAAATGATTTGACTGTGGAACCAAGGTCATCAGTTTGTCATATGCACATGACCTTGTGTGCACTGGTGAACTCCCCATATGTGTGCCCATGAGGCCAGTGATCTCTCACTGAACCTAGAGCTTCTCTTTCTGTCTAGGCTGGTTGGCCAGTGAGCCCAGGGACCTGTCTCTACTCAACTCCTCCTTCCCCAACACCAGAGTTACATCATATCAACTTTTACACGGGTTCTAGGAATTCAAACTCAGGATCTCATGATTGCACAGCAAGTTATTATAACCATAAGAACCATTCTCCTATCCCCTTCCCTCTAAAGGATGGCCTTTCTCTTAGGGTTCCATTACTGTCATAAAACATCATGATAAAAACCAACCTGGGGAGGAAAGGGTTTATTTCAGCTTACAGTTCTGAGGGAAGTCAGGTATATATTAGTCAGGGTTCACTAGGATAATAGCCTATATAATGTATCTCTCTCTCATATCACTCGTGTGTGTGTGTGTGTGTGTGTGTGTGTGTGTGTGTGTGTGTGCAAGCTAGCAAGCAAGTGAGAGAGATTTATTAGAATGATTTACAGGTAGGCTGTATGTAGTTCAGCTAATCCAACAATGGCTACCGAGAATTCAAAAGTTGCTTGCTTAGTCTACGAGGCTGGGTGTCACGGCTAGTCTTGAATAGATGCTGGAATCCTGAATAAGTAGGGGTTAAGGCCAGTGAAGGACAAACAAAGCAAAGAAGGGGGGAGGGCTGGAGAGATGGCTCAGTGGTTAAGAGCACTGACTGTTCTTCCAGAGGTTCACGTCCCAGCACCCGCATGGCAGCTCACAACTGTCTGTCACTCTCAGATCTGACACCCTCACACAGATATATACATGCAAGCAGAACACCAAGGTATATAAAACCATTACAGCAAGGCAGGAACTCAAACCTAGTAGGAACCTGTGAACATGAGCTGATGTAGAGGCCCTGGAGGAGTGCTGCTTTCTGACTTGTTCCACATAGCTTGCTAGGCCTGCTTTCCTATATTCAGGTGCATGGGGGTGGGGTGGGGGAGCACCTCCACAATGGATGGACCCTCACACATAAACCATCAATCAAGAAAATGCCCTATGGATTTGCCTCCAGTACAGTCAAAACATTTTATTCATCCATATTCCTTCTTCCCAAATGATCCTACTTGTGTCAAGTTGACATAAACATAGGCAGTACAGCCTTAAATTTCTGCCACAGCTTCCCCAGTGCGAGGATTACAGACATGTGCCGCCACACCTGAAGCAAGCTGGGTTTGCTTCTTGTTCTGTAGCCTGATGACTCAGTGGTTCACAGCCTTGAAAATGTTGTAATTATTTGTATTCTATGTGTGTGGGTGTCCTGCCTGTGTGCGGGCGTACTGCCTGTGTATAAGTCTTGTGGAGGCTAGAAGGTGGCACCCGATCCCCAGGGACTGTTATTACCGAGGAGCCAATGCTCTTCTCCCCTGAGCCATCTCTCCAGCATGGTTATTGAACCCTCCCCTGTCTTATTCCTCTCTGTAAAACGGTAATGACAAGAGGACCAGCCTAGTAAGGTTATGATTGGTGGGTAAAGCGCCTATGGAATGCCTGATATTTAGTAAGTACTCTGTAAATGTGATGGGATGACTTACTTGGTGATGGCTGTCACTCTCCTAGGCCAGTCGGCCAACTGTAGGATGACTGACTTGTACTTTATCACACAGTAATAATTGCTGGCTAGCCCTGGAAACACCGCCTATAGTATTTAAGTTAAGCTCCTCTGGTATCCAGTACTAATCAAAGCGTGAGATAAAGCAGGGGTTCTTAAACTTTTCCATTGGCCACAGTCTTTGCCCAAGAAATTGTTCTGAAACCTTGGGAATATAGGAATATAGAATAGATATACAAATCAAACATTTCCTGGTTATAAGCTAGAATTAAATGTTAAAGCAATTCTTTAGGGTTAGGGAGATGGCTCAGTGTTACAATACATACCACACAAGTGTGAGGACCAGAGCTCAGATTTGAAGAATCCACGGAAAGGCGAATGCAGTGCAGTACATCTGTAATCCCAGTGCCTGTGGCAAGAGGAGCGATGGCATCAAAATCCACAAAATCCCAGGAGGCTCACGGGCAGCTACTGTGGCTTAGTGGTGATGAATAAGAAGCCCTGCCTCCAACAAGTCAGACACTGGGGACTAATAAACCAAGATTGTCTTTTGTTCCCAGATAGGTTGTGACATATGTACCTACACTCACACCCAGACACACACGCACAAAACCACACACACAGATACAATAAAACAGTTATTTAGCATACATATACTTCCATTTACTAAAGATTAAGACAAATATGCATACTAATGAGATAGTCGGACTTGTTTATTTGCATTTATTGGTTTGTTGGTTTTTTTTCAAGACAGGGTGTCTCCGTGTAGCCCTGGCTGTCCTGGAACTCACTTTGTAGACCAGGCTAGCCTCCAACTCAGAAATCCGCCTGCCTCTGCCTCCCAAGTGCTGGGGTTAAAGCCATGCACCATCTCGCCCGACTCTGTGTTATTTCTTAACAAAGTAAATCTAGGATGAGTATTTGACACTGTGGACATAGAGCATCTTCAACAGTTTTAAAGTTGATTGAGACTCTGAACCTATCATCATCAATACTGAGAGCTGATTTATGGTAGTACTTAGTACAGAGTGGCAGAAATAGTTAGGATTGTTCCAGAAATTGTTAACAACTCTGTCCTGGGTTGAAATTTGCAACTCCAGGTCCAGGGACTGAGTACCCTCTCCTAGGTCCATGAGCACCTGCACACACATGGTGCTCAAACATACTCAAGCACACCCACCCATATACAAAAATAATAAGCCTTTAAAAAGAAAACTTTTTTTTAAATTTTTATTTTATTTATTCCCTTGTTCCGGTCAACCTCGCTCACTCTGCTCGACCCCGCTCGCTCCGGCCAGCCCCACTTGCTCCCGGCCGCCCCCGTACGGCCCCGGCTTGTTCCAGCCAGGCCCGCTCGCTCCGATCGGCTCCGCTTGCTCCGGTTTGGCCCCGCTTGTTCCGGCCGTCCCCGTTCAGCTCCGCTCGCTCCGGACAGCCTGGCTTGCTCCGGTTGGTCTCTCCAGTCCAAGGATTCATTTCTTATTATTCTTCATAAGTACGCTGTAGCTGACTTCAGACGCACCAGAGGAGGGCGTCAGATCTTGTTACGGGTGGTTGTAAGCCACCATGTGGTTGCTGGGATTTGAACTCATCAC